>JAPFQT010000116.1:257500-457500 GCA_027627225.1 Congeria kusceri | reverse complement strand
ACAACAGGACGTTCATAAGACGCCGGAAATTAATACGCATGTAGTATCCAGATGTATCGACAGATGTTTGATTGTGATTCAATCCATATGTCGAAATTAAGCGATTGTCTAGCGAAACCCCCGGCAATTGTTTTGAGAATATGTACTGTGCTACAGAATGTTTTACCAGCTGGCACCTGCTGTTGTTAAATGACTACGATACAAATCAGCAAATGTTGAAAGTGGCATCTTTATATGACAACGTCTTAGTCTAGATTAATTTGGTTTTATTTTCCAATCCAGCAAAATTTACTCACAAATATGCAAAAGCTCTGTTATGTTAAAAATCACAGTCTAGCAAATTTTTATCGTAGGAACTTCAAACGTATTATAAACATGCACAAGTGTTCTATTTCTAAAACCGTAACATTTATTCACGGAATCGTACATTGGAAGAAATAAATCATGTTGCTGCTCAAAAGAACACAATGCAAAACTAGAGATTAAACACAATAAAATAAGATTGTAAAGTATAAATTAACGAAATACAAAAACGACAGCTGATAATTGTATTGGGTGACTCAAATTAAAACGGAAATATTTTACTACAATATCATGCAAACTAATCAATTAGTTAATTTATTCATACTTTTAGATAATTAAAGATTTATTTATTATTCATACAAAATATTTACCTTACAACTGAAAACTAAACACAATAAGGCAAAAACACGCATAATACACTAAAAGTTGATTATATGAACAACAATAACACAAATGCGTTAAAGAGTAAGCTCCATGATGATACAAAATATACGTCTACCAATATTATAACTTCCGTTAAAAACACCTTTTGTGCAGCTGCAGAAATTCATCAATTTTGGCATGCCTATCTGTCCACGTCTCAGTAGTAAATACCAACAAAATAACATCGTAAGTGTTGTCAAAGCATTTTATAATATTAAATATGTCAATAGTATGGCAGCATCAGCATGTATAGTGGAAGTAGCAGTAGTATTAGTAGTATTAATATTATTAGTAGTAGTTGTTGTTGTAGTAGTAGTAGTAGTTGTAGTCGTAGTAGTATTCGAAGTAGTAGAATTCGTCGTCGTAGTAGTAGTAGTAGTCGTAGTAGTCGTAGTAGTCGTAGTAATAGTAGTAGTAGTCGTTGTTGTTGTAGTAAAAATAGCATTTGTTGTTGGCGTTTTTTGTTGTAATTGTTGATGTAGCGTCTGCGAAAAGTTCTGTTTGTATTTGCTATTCAAGACAGTTCCTTAGATGTGTTTGATTGAATCGTGATTTTAAGATACAAAATACTCTAATGATATACTACACTGTTATACTGTCAGTACATGCTTAAACTCATAATAACATAAAATGACACAGAAAACTCACGTCATGTTATTATGTTAGCAACTTCAGATCATTGTGTTGTATTGCGATTTATCATCACGTTCGGTGCGACCTAGACTCTCGTAACGACCACTGTCCGCATACAAAAATCTACAGTAATGTACACATAAAATATTGTTTTTTTGTAAACAGTATGCTTGATGTATGTTATGTTTGAAGAATTACACATTTGTTATATTAAATACATTTGCATTATAGTGTTTCAATATAATATTTTAATTCAAATGTCATACTTCATTTTCGCAATCAGATAACTTGCGTATTATTCCTTTTTCTCAGAATAAAACTAAAATAGGTTTGAACTATAAGCTACATGTGTGTGTTTATTATATAAAATAAATGATAAGCAAAACATCATATACATGTTCATTACCATACTGTGGGATATCAAATAATAATAAATTGGTACACATTTTACAGATACGTGCCTATGAATTTCCGAGTCATCGACAGCATCTGCACAATTGTAAAAATATAAAAAATATAAAAAATAATATCAATATTAATATTATTGATCATGCTAATACATGTACAACGAATACTAATGTAAATAATCGTTCGTGATAATGATGATGATGTGATAGTGATAATGATGCTGATGACGATGATGTTGGTGATTCTGATGATGATTATGATGACTACCACGACGACGACATCGACAATGACGATGATGAGTATGATGATGATTATGATATCATTACCGTTATTCATATTAATATCTGTCAATGCCATAATTGAAATAGGCTCGTGTTCCGGTCTGTTTGTATCGCCATTCCAGGGTTGTGTTGCATTTTTATTTATGCTAGTGTTGCTTTGCGTTTGATGGATATTATCGAAGTGACTTGTGGCAGTTAGTTTATTCCCTTGGTATTTTCCAGTGTCGCTCATGTAGTTAGGATCGTCCGTTACGGTAAGGTACGCACTTGTTATTTCTGATAGTTCATGGTAATGCACAAGTGAGTTTTCCTCTGGGGTTAAAGTGTTGCTGCTCGGAGTTGGTAGAGTTGATGTTAAATTGTCAATTCCAGTAACTTGACGATTAACTGCTTGAATTTAAATAAGATACAAACTGTAACCATGAGTAATTTGTCACAAACTCACTAGCCAAAGTTGCGCATTGGAAGTATGGAGAATAGAAATGCCCATATATTTAACATACCAACATTTAAATACTGAAAAGTAAAAGGCCCTGATATGTCAATCTAAGCACTGAGGCACATCATTGGGATAGGGTCATGCTATCCTGGTATTCTAGGTTCCCGTCAAGTATAAGTGAATTACCTACATAAGGTAAAAACAAAGAAAAAATAGACTGGCGACACATTGGCTTCTTTATTAAATGCGCCCACGATTGTTTCAGCAGCATAAGCTAGTCGTTAAAATAATTTACAGCAATCAACTTTTCAACTCTGAACAGTAACTAATCATTTGATTTCATTTTAAGTTTCCAATACGCGCAGCTGCACACATTCGCAGCAATAACAATTGTTGCCCCCACAGAAACAATTATGATGTTAATTTCTCTGTTGGAAAGGGCTGTAACATAATACAGCGTTATAGTTAGGGAAAATCGACGAACCATTCAATTCTGGTCTTTCGCTAACGTGACGTGAGTATTCAATGTGTCCTCATACGAATTGCAAAACAAATGTTATTGTGCATTATACTTTCTCACAACTTCTTCTGTCTTGCGATGAATAATGGTGAGGTATCGAAAACATTACACCATCAATACAATAATCTAGAATCCTGTTAAACATATCAGTAAAGGTGGGGAGTTTTAACAGATTAGGCAATTGAGAGTTATGGTTCTTGTAAGATGCACCTCTCAGATTGCCTTCAATCGTTATTAAAAGAATCAACAAATTCTCTTGGACAATACACATTTTAATTAAGTGATGTTTATTCACAAATTTACAAGTCAGTTACTTTGTACCATATTTTTTACTAACGATTTGTGATTTTGGCGCAATTTTTTCAGAAACCCTTAATGCATTTAGCTATATGCTTCAGCTAAAAATTCCATGACTGTGTTAATTAGACTTTTGATATTAAACTGAGACCTTTACATTTAAACCTTGCGTATGGTACATCCTATTGTGTTGATATATCTATATGGGTGCCTAATATATGTCATGGACACACATATTTATCTGTATAGTTCAATGTTGATCTTTGAGTGTTACCTTTACCATTAATGTACAGTCCACACTCAAAATGCTAGCTGTTTTAAAAATCCCACCATGCATTGCAATATCATTCTCTTGACAACTATTTGACAACTATTTGACCATGTAGCTTGTATACTGACGTCAACGAAACACATACACAATTTCGCTTCAAGCGGGACACGACTTGAGCTTTTCACATTGATCAACGTATAGTACTGGACTGTATTGTTTTTAATAACTTACTTATGACATACAGGTTTTCAGAATCTGTGTTATCGATGATCGTCGTATTGTTCATTGTCTCTGTTGTGGACATCCGGACTGTTGCTGATGTGATATCGTTTTCAGTAAACAATGATAATGAACATGTCTTACCACCTATAGTGTTGTCGTATTAACGTATAAGTATGCGTATATGGTCACAATCGCCGTGATAACAATTGTGTAAACAGCTGCGACAATTGCATGGATAAGATCTCTATTAGAAAAGTATGTACACACTACCATGCATTCGTATAGGTGATGTTGTCAAAATTGAGAGTGATCCATACAAAATGTGCTCGTTTGAAATGTTGACACTATCAACCATGATTAGCAGAGGGACGCGGATAAAGTTAGCGACACTCATTTACACTCATAAACAATTTGTAGGAAAATTAGACTCACATCGTTTTCATTGTAAGTGTGTTTTGTTCGTAAGAAAATGCAAGCAAATAAATATATAAATAGAAATGTTCCACAATGACTGACAAGGTTGTCACCACTTTGCCTTTACTATACGTTACCTATAAACGTTTACTGTATATTTCAGAAGAACAATAATACTCTGCGTTGTACTTTCGCTCAACGCATTATTTTTTCCTTTGAAGAACGTAGGTAATAAAAAACACAAAACCACCAATATCTTAATCTAGAGTCATGACAAAAATATCAGTAAAGTTGTGGAGGGTAATTAAACAGACTGGGCATTTGAGAATTATGCTTTTAGTAAGATAAACCCTCGTGTTGTCTTCAATCGTCGTGTAACAGATTGTCTTGGGCAATACAAACTACAATAAAGGTAGGAACTCGCAAATTTCATGTCATATATATTTTTGCACAAACACTATTTTCTATAGCTATATGCTTCAGACTCGAAATTTCATGTCTTTATTTGTCATTTAATATTTAACCTTCTAAACCGTGCGTACACCACATTCTATGTTGATGGTGATCATTGTGATCATGGGTTGCCAAGGTTTCATAAGCAGAATCGCAAAACTCTTTTAAAATATATTGCCCGGTCACACACATTTATTTGTGTATTTCAACTACACCCTCTGAGTGTTACCTTGACATTCATGCTACAGACAAACTCAATATTCCAGCTGTTTTCGAAATCTCTCCAAGCGTGACAATACACAATGTATTATGCTCTGGACAATTTTTACTTTAGAACTTAAATAGTGACATCGACGAACCACATACAATATGTACTATGTTTTACAATGAGCCTTTTCTTGGGAAAAATGTTAATGAAATATCCGAGCTATAATATAAAAATATACTGATTCATTGGCGGTACATTTTAGTTGTTTCGTCGTCATGGATCTGCGGTGTATTAATTCAGACATTTAAGTGCATGTGCATTTGCAAGTCCCTGTAAATTCGGTCCATTTCGATTCCAGCGGGACTTGATTTATGCTTCACACTTTTTAAAACTACTGATGAATGTACAGGACTTCATGTCGACTGTATTGTTCTTAATTACTTACGGTTGATATACACGTTATACACGCTTGTCTCTGTTGTGAAATTCTTGGTTTTTGCCGATGGGATATAATTTTTTTAATAATGATAATTAAAACTTAAAATAACCTCTATAACTTTAACCTAATATAATGCTGTGTGTATACATTTATTGATTATATGTTGCAAACCTACATTTGCGTTAAATATTCATTCATTCTGAGCTTCAGTGAAACAACGTAAATGGTTACTGATGTGCTATTCAATACATAAACATAGGGTCATGCAGTAGAACATACATATAAAATATAAATACACATGTATTAAACAAAAACTATATACATCCGCAAGAGATGGTGGGAAACCCATGTAACATCAATCATTTTTCCTTATAAAGTGCTAGCGGTGAGTACATGTCTTACCTAACACGTATGTAAACCTATTTCCGACCTATGTAACTGTTACCGTGGTGGGGTTCAAACTTGTAATGTTTCCTTCATCAGTGACGTCCTTTAGAACTAATGTTGCACAGTCACTGGTTTCTATAAAACAAATTTACCGCCCAAGTATATGTATTGAGATCAGAATTCGTGTACATCTAATATTCGCACAAACTGATACAACAATTCCATAATGGTAAAATGTATGTTATAAAGCGATTATGAATATAACTTTTGACGATATACATCCTTGAACATATATCATCCAATTTTAACACTATGGTGCAGTGATATTACTATTATATAAATTACTTTTGCTAAATACATTATTGTTATCTGTTCAATTCAATTTATTCGCATTTAAGACATTGAAGTAAAAATATCTTATAAAAATATCAAGTCAATTGTTTCATAAAATACATTATTATTACAGTTGTGGTATCTCTTCAGACATTGTTCTACGAATAAACAATGTTTTATAAAGTTAAATGTATATATATTGTTTCAATTTTTTCTCACGTAAGGAAAGCGTAATGATGATACATGTAAGATATATAGACATATAAGATATCTAAAAAAATACTATTTTTGAACTCTGCGTCTGTATTCCATTTAAGAATTGATATGATCTTGGAATAATGAAATAAATTATCAAATTGTGTCTTGAATCACCCGTTTTGGCAGAAATGAACGCAGGAAAAACGGTGTATTATCGGAATTTTTTTTTTAATTCTACGTAGGGAGGGGAAACCCCTCACGCACTCTCCCCGTCCGCGGCCCCAATGTTCGTGAGCTTCCTACGCGCCTGTGTTATTTGCCCTTCTTATAATAATTATCTGATTTGTTTATAAAAGTTATTACATTATTGTATGTATGTCGTGCTCAACACTTTCGTTTTACAATGCTAGGTAACTGTGTTTAATCGCTTCGTCAATAGTATTGATATGTTATGATATTTATGTGCTATAACATTATATAATGTTTTAGCAATACATTTTGAAACTGGACTTAAAAGTGCATGCATACGCTTATTTGTAGATATTTGAAGAAATATGTTATGAAGATATAATATAACATATAATATAAATAATATTAATGACATAAACAATAAAACAGTCATCAGGGTACCTAGGGGCGAGTCCCAATTCAGTACGGGTAGCTACTGTAAACCAATCAACACCCGAGCGATATGCACGTGTCCGTTCCAGACTTTTCATTGCACAGGCTCGCTTGAGCGATTGATCAATTAAATAATTTTGTCAGGTAGGGGCCGCACTTCCACCGAGGTGCGGAAAACAGGACCAATGAAATGATCCCGGATCGGGCCCGGGAAGATAAACACGTGACCGTTCTTAACCAATTAACCAGGTGTGAATAAATTCACTGAATGGGGTGTGGGATTTAATGGATTAATTAGGTGATGAACACTTTTAATTGAAAACCAATGTATTGTGTATGAGAAGGTTGCTCGTACTCAACACGTATGGAGGCCACCACTTCATACTTTCTACTTGAATATATTTATTAAATAAGACTAAGAACAGGGCCAAATTTATAAAGAATGTTAGCGATTTTCGCAATAAAATCAAATAGTAGTTTATCGTATGTGAAGTGGAATTAAAAATTCATCATTAATATCAAGATCACGATTCTCAGCATCATTAGTATCATCGTCATTATCAGTACCATTACTAATATGTCAGTAGATAACGGTATTGTTGCATGGGAGTACTATCAGCATCCGTTTTATTATCACAATCATCACCACCACAAGCATCATCATCATCATCATCACTACCACCACGACCACCACCACTATCACCATCATCATCAATCATCATAGCCATCAGATATATTATCTCATAATAATAAAAGTTATTATAATACTACTACTAAAAATTATTAATAATAATAATGCGTGCTAATATTATTGTTCTCTCCCATTTGAGAGCATAAATGTACAAAAACAGTATCCGGACAAAAGCCCCTTGCCCAAAAGCCCGTTGGTCTAAAAATGCACACATGGACATAAGCCCCTTAGTATATTTGACAGAGTGGACATAAGCCCCTTGGTAGATTTAACAGGGTGGACAAAAGCCTCTTGGTAACTATGAAATAGTGGACAAAAGCCCCTTGATGAATTGTTAGTTATCACGTCGTACAAGGTTTTTCGTCTATTTGTCAACAGTTAATATTGGAATTAAATTGATGGAATTGAATTTCCCATTGAAATGTATCCACACTATATACTGTCAGAAAGGGGCTTGTGTCCAATTATTCATAATCATCAAGGGGCTTTTGCTCAGTCAGTTAAATCTACCAGGGTGCTTGTGTCCACTCTGTCAAATATACCGAGGGGCTTATGTCTATGTGTGGATTTTTAAACCAAAGGGCTTTTGGGCAAGGGGCTTTTGTACAAAACGGTATCCCAAAACGTACAAAAACAGATGTCAAGGGGGTATAGATGTCTAACCAGTTGTCGATCTATACCCCCTTGACATCTGTTTAGTAAAATTATTTTGCTAAGTAACTCTAAGCTAACATTCTTCAGGCGACTAAAATTACGAAAATAAGGTATCATCACTGAAAGTTTGAGCGTAATTCCGATCTTTTGACAGCAACTTCTTATTGGAATTCCATCAACATTTGTGTTTCAATTTAATGCTTTTTTTCGTTGCATATATTTTTGTTGTGTGATATACGGTACGTGAACATGCTTTGCCTTAATCTTGAAATATAACGTAACAAGGCAACTATCTTTTTAATTACTGTTACATTATATTACAAGAACTAAATATGATGGCACTCCTCGTTAAATGTTATAATTGATGTGTTTGTTAAGAGATTAAGTAAGTAATATGTTTATTATTGTGTCATGAGTTTAAACTTTGTTCATGATAACTTCATATAATCAACGAACAAATAACACCCGACCCAATTGGTCTATATGTCGACAGGAAATAGATATGTTGTGATAATTATGTACATGCTAGGGTGAGTATCTATAGTAAAACAGACATAGATATATACATTAAAAAAAAGTTTACACAATTCAGAGCTAGTAATTAACTGAGCCAACATAATAGTCTAAGATACGTTTGAATAAATATTTTATACTTGTTTAGTTTGTTTGATCAGGTATTTAGTTTTTCTTCGTGTACATATCTCTAACTGAGATTATTTATTCATTTCTGTCGGACTCGTGGTAAACAAACAACATTTTATTCTTGCAGCAGCTAATTCCAGTATGTTTTAGAAAAACAAAACACGATGAACTCTGAAATGTTCACCACCTTTCAATTCTTCAGAATTAAAAATTAAATGCTGTGCTATAATAGTTCAGTCGTCAATTTAAACCAATTTATTATTTCGAAACATGTTTAATGCTTTTAATTATGTTCTGTTCTGTTCAATAAGGTGGTGAAATTTTTATAGGGTGCTAGGCAAAGAACAACAACGGAAACCACAACATTTTTATTGTGAGATAATCTTTAATTTGAAACGCAAAAAATGGTGACGAAGTGTGACAGGCTTGTTGTCTCTGCATGTAGATCTTCATCGTCAATGCATTACGCAATTGCACGGATTAGCGGTATTGGTCAAAGGGCAATTTCATAAGACCCCCGCGGTTTGTGGCTTTGGTATTTTTTCAGACATATAAATAACTAGCCATTGAGATAGCATGTGTTCATTCGTGGTATTTATTTATGGAAAACAACCGTTTAAGACGAGACAAGGAGACTACTTTTTTCCGGATACCTGTCATACGGACATGTTGCCTTAGTAATGAGTTGAAAGCGATACTACATTTAGTTGTAATAAATCATGTTTGTAACATATATCCTCTATTAGTTTTTTTTATAATATTTAATAAAAAAACATATGGTTTTAAAAATTTCCATGACAAGTTTTTAAAGCCGCTTGGTCTTATATCATACTAATATGTTATAGCACTTTATATAGCAAGCTAGGAAAAAAAGTCGCTTGAAGTCCAGTTTCAAATATGGCGCATATGAATTCGCAATAACGGGAGGTAATTTCCAAGGGAGATCACATAGTTTTTGGAAAGGCCTTTATGATCAAACCTAACTCTTCTTCACATCATTTTAACAATCATTTTCACAATCATGTTCACAATCATTTTCAAAATAATCCTCATCCTCATCCTCATCCTCCTCCTCCTCCTCATCATCATCATCATCATCATCATCATCATCATTATAATCATCATCACCATCATCACCGTCATCAGCACCACCGTCATCATCATCAGCAGCAACAGCACCACCATCATCATCATCATCATCATCATCATCATCATCATCATCATCATCATCATCATCATCATCATCATCATCACCATCATCATCAACATCATCATCATCATCATCACCATAATCACCATCATCATCATCAACATCACCATCATCATCATCATCATCATCATCATCATCACCATCACCACCATCACCACCACTACCACCACCATGATCGTCATCATCATCATCATCATCATCATCATTCTCATATTCATTATCATATTCATCATGTTTTTATTCATTAGGTATTAATATAAACACTAATACTGTGTAACAGTAAATACGTTTTAATTAAACTGTCTGTATTTCTAACATATATCAGTTTATCGTTTTTATAGACAATTTAATACATTGCGGAAAAACAATATTGCTTAGGTGATGCAATTTGAACAATTTAACGAGTAGACGAACATAGATCGCTCCTCCTTTCAGATTTAGTCAATTGATTGGATTAAGCAAGCATGTGCTAGTATTTGCCACAGAAATATGAACCCAAAATTAGTCAACTCGATCCTTGACTGACACGTATTTACTGGTCAATTCGGATAGAATAAACATTCTAAGGTTGTAATATTTGATATAAACGACAAGTCACTTATCTACAGTAGTTATACACTCGATAATGTTTGATACATACAAGGACGTTTTCAAATGATATGTATGCTAACAAGCTAACTATTTAATATTTTGTTTATATTCATGCACGACAGTTTACTGCAAAGTTAACATCGTTTTATACTAAATTATTATTATTATTTAACGAATAATAACTTATCTGTGGGAAATATTGCACTTTTAATTAAAATTTGTCTAACGAACGATTGTAATGTTTAGACACGAAATTTGATGATCATAAGTGGTATTGGCTAATACGGCAACTGCGCTGGATTATTACATATTACTGATAAGAAGGCTATCTATTTCCGTTTTATTGACGAATACTGATAAGAAGGACATCCTCCTCCTTCTTATTATCATCAACATCACGATGAACATGATGATGATGATGATGATGGTGATGATGATGATCATATCATGATCATCATCATAATCATCATCATCTTCTTCTTCTTCTTTTTCTTCTTTTTCTTCTTCTTCATCGACTCCACCATCATAATCATCTGTTTCCAAAGGACTTATATTGACACAAAAAAATATGGAAATCTATTCCATATTTATAAAAATTTATAATGCTATTACACAAGCAAAAACCTCTACGAAACAAAATTTTGAATCAACAAATAGACGATATTTGTACAGATTCCCAATCGAATATGACATTTCTTTCAACATTTACACAGTATTTCACAATCTGTATGTATCCGATTTATATAATTAAATCAGACAGGAAGAAAGTTACTGGAAATACCAAAATCTCTACCGTGCTACTCTTCTTTCGTTATGTTAAAATGCAGATTCGTGTACTGTCCATGTGATCTAATTTAATACATCGTAATTTTAATACTAGTTCTTTTAAACGTTTATAGTGTCTATTCGTACGAAATCTGTTTGTTATTTACGAAAGGCATTATTGAATAGCGCTTGGTACGAACGGAATATAGTATTATGTACATGCTGGTTTACTCCAGAGTCATCACCAGTTATCGCATAGAGACAATTGACGATAGCAAGTTAGTAAATTGTTAATAATTCACATATTTCAATGCGTAGTTTTTGTATTTTGTTCTGTAACATGCCCATTAGAACACTTTCTGCAAAGTTTTATATTTATTAACATATTTCTAGACTGTTACTTTAAACCCGAGCGCGATCGTAAAAAATAGTAAATACATTTTGTTTGGCATAAAATCAAATTCGTGGCGGTCCATTAAAAACGTTGCGTCGCTGCCTGAGAAAACAAGCCTATTGTAACACTTATGTGGTATAAGACAGTATCAGTGAACACACAATATCTTTGGGTATCTAATTACGAATACATTTAGTTTGTTATCTAACTATGTTGTCATTAAATCATGAGCTGAGTAATTTTGCCTATGACTAAATTCAAATAGTAATAATAATTATTATTATTATTATAATAATAATAATTATTATTATAATTATAATAATAATAATAATAATTATTATTATTATTATTATTATTATTAGTATTAATACTAATAATTATTATTATTTAATAATATTAATAATTATTATTATTATTATCAATATAATTGTTATTATTATTATTATTACTATTATTATTATTATTTTGATTGTAATTTGTTCACACATATCCGCGACAAATTAACTAAAAAATAAGTAAAAAAATCTACAAATAAATAAATAAATACATATATAAAATAAATAAATAAATAAATACACAAACAGGTAAATAAATAAATTTATTAACTTATCCAGAAAGAGAAAAAGAAAGAAATCAAAATCAATAAATACATCATTAACCAATAAATCAGAAACATTGATGTTCTCCCAAGCCGAATAATCTTTGTTCAGTACCAGATGTTGTAATTTATATTGATATTTGCTATTAAATTTCATTAAAAGGCAGTTTCAATATTTGAATCCAATTTATTATCTGATTTAAAATGGATAAAAAATTCCCATTTTAAAATTGGAAAAATTTACCACTTTAAAAAATGGGAATTGTTTTCCCATTTTGGAAAGAGAGAAAAAGATCCCATGAGATTTTTTTTTTTTCAAGCACGTCAAAACGCCTCAAAAACATGTTTCCTGCTTATTTTAAGATAAAATACAGTATATCTTAAAAGGACATGAGAGAATCTAGCAAAATAAGATAAAAATCCCATGGGATTTTTTTCGCACTTTAAAAATGGGATTTTCTTATTACAGCCAAATATAATAATTTGTCTATACATAACGATTGTAATATTTATTTTATTTAGCAATCCTCTATATATATATATTAAAACAATGTTAAACAATTAATAATTCGTGTGTGATCATCATAAATTGTATCTTAGACATGGTCAGATATGACTCAACAATGAAAATGAAGAAGAATTCTAAAGATGAAGAAGGAAATGAACCGTGGGTTATTCTGCAACAAATTATGAGCGGAGCCAAATGTTTTAAAAATAGTTCCGAAATTCAAAGGAATTGTTCCGTAAAATGCACGTGCTTAACCGCGAGATAGTAACAGTTTGACAATCTTTTCTCCATTTTGTAGCGCATTAAAACCACATTTGTACGCCATGTTTTATATTTAAGTTAACCAAAAAAAAGGTTTACGTGTTGATAATATGCTTTTAATTTGCACTTACCTAAGTATGACGTCACTTTGGTTCTTTGCTCAATGTTAATCAATGAAGCTGACGATATTTGGAATTGTTATAATTTATTTACGTGACTGAAATTTACGTGTGAATGTACTTCGCGGAAAAATGGGCGGAGTATAGATAAATATAGTTCTCATTCATAACCTTTAAATACAGACGCATTCTATATAAGATCATGTTAGAATCGAAATAATTGACGGGTTGGCGTTTGTTATTGCGGTAATAACCAACGGTTTGTCTTTCCGATTCTTGTTATCAAACAAGTCGGGCTTTCACCCTCGTGGTTTAATTCCTACGCATCGGAAATCCAAACCGTTGGTTATTACCGCAATAACCAACGCTAACCCGCCAATTATTTCTTAAATGATAATCTATAAGAAAGACTAACAAAGTAGTTGGTTTATATGGTATAGCATAAACGCATGTACATGACTATAGGCAGATGGACCAGACAGGCAGGCAAGGGCAACAATTAATCCGACACGTAACGCCACTGTATTGTAGCAACCGTTACGTCTAGTTAAAGGAATTAATGTTATTTTACAGCATTTTCTAGCAGGGAAAGAATCATCAGTGTAGTTTCGGGTTTAGTGCTTGTAATAGCAACGATTGTGTCCATCTGCGTATACTGGAAACAGTAATATATCTGGAGAAGAAAATCAATTTCCATCGCGTTGGTATGCCGAGTAAAAATATAAATTACGACATAATAATATTCTATTGAATATATATAGTATACAGTAAGCAATATGAAAGCAACACTTTACCAGAGATATAGTTTTTATTACAGTTGCCAACCCTTACAATTCAGCAATCGATAATACGATTACAGATCAGCAAGCCACGACAACGACGATGAGCAACTAAGAGACGAACCCAGAAGAGAACACACATGTACATTACCATAAAATTGCGGAGTGCTGTCGGTTCTGCGTTACCGAGCACTATAAGTTTAGCGAGCAAAAATCAAGGGAATACAATAACAGCAATGTACCACTACCAAAATATTTTACTTTAACGTCATCAATGGACATGGGTGAACATTCCAATTTCAATACACCAACAGCAACTTACCACTACGAAATTATTCCCCTGAGCGCCATCAATGGAAATGGTTAGCATTCGCCGAGATCAACGTTTCTGACAGTAAGCAAACCGCATGATGTAATAGCTGGGATACATGTCCATTGTAAACTAATTTACATGCATTAATAAACTTCACATTGTAGCTTAAACATTTGTATGTGATTATTTGGGTTAATTTAGCTATTTCTACAATGGCATTACAGTTACCGTAAGATGGTATGAATGTGTATGTATTTATATATTTCCATATGATGTTACAGATCCGGAAATCTATAGGAATGTATCCTGACATAGATCATGTAAGACCTTATTAAACCATGTGCTAATTTGTTTATGACTCAGAGATTGGATTCAGAACTTAGAAGTTAAGGTTAAATATAGCATGTTTAAACGCGACATTTCAGGACAAGTTTTATGTTAATTAGATGGTCGCAATACATGGGCCTTAATAAAAATGGCCTTACAACCTTACTAAAATAAAACTGCACTGATATTATAATATAAACAAAGTCAAACTCCAGCTGCGACAACAGGAGGTAACTCTTATTAATATTATCAATACACATAAACTCTAATTGTTTCTACAAGTTGTATGTTTGACGTTAAATAACTATAGTTTTATGTGCCTTATAGGACGGATACGGAATGCAGTCGCTCCTAGAATCTAGATCGAAGCGGACGTGATGACAAATCGCAGTACAGCTCGCTGGTTTGAAGTTAGAATGAGAAACGTAAGCAATTGCCGTAAGAGAAAGCCATATTTCAGATGGTGTTAACAACATTTTTTTTTCCCATTCTGTTTCAATAATCATAACTAAAGCATAATGCGAATATATACAAATGAAGTAGTCTTAAGATTTTTATTTCTTAAAATAATTAAATGTGTTGTCAGCATTTTATTTTACATACGTCAAATACTTAATAGCTGTATTTTCATCCTCATAGGATAACAAGTATGCGAAAAAATGAGATTGTCAATTAACTTTATAACTGCCCCTCGTAAAATATATGCAATTTATTATGGTTCTACATGTAACACTGTATTGTATTCGGTGCTGTTATTAGTTTGAAGACAAGTGGGAACTGTGCAGATAAACATGTTCATGGCAAAGCCTTGATAATTGTGTACAAACTGTCGTGTTTTTTTGAATTCCGATATATTAATATCTAGTACTAGTATGTGTATCAATAATTATGCTACGCGCTATGTCTTTCTTCAATAACTCATTAATATGTTCGTTATGTCTGTCGTTCAGTAATATGCATTGCCAAACAATCAACACGCATTGTATTTTCAATATGTTGTATGTTATAATGTGTTTATATATATTTATATGTATATGTATTTAATGCACATGCACTTAACTTTGTATGACGTATACATAGAGGATATTAGTTGATTTCGATGTAAGATCGTATTTTATTTCGCGAGTGTTCATAGCAAATAATATTTTCACGGGTGGCGCAGCAATTTTATTTGTATTGTTTGCTTTTGGACAATTAATAAAAACAATAGCGCGAGATAAGCTTAAACGTCACCAGTTCGGGTATTCTGTCGTCATAAAAATGACGTATCAATATGATTCCAAAACTGACACTCGTTAGTATGGTGGGAAATAAGTGCCATGTTTTGTGAGTCTGTAGCTAAGTTATAATTGTGTTGACTTGTATAATGTGTTTTCATGTAAACACATGCATGTAAATACTGTACATGTATATAAATGTGCCAAGGTTTGTAAACCACTAATTGTAGATCAATGCTATTTATGAAAAAGTAGTCCATTTTATGTTATATTTTAATTGCAGTGAAAATAAAAAATCTTCTTTTTTCACTACTCCAACGGTGAAAATATAAATTTTAATTTCACCAATAAAATTCGATATTTCACTGAAAAGCATATAATACAAATGGACCGTGTCACAACAAAACCTGTGTTCGTGACATCAGTTATGACGTTGGAAAATCGACTTTGAAATAACGTCACATTAATTGCGCAATTTCGTCTTTGCAAAAACATGTGGATGTTATTTTGTTTACAGGGCAAAAAGGGATATTATCACGTTAAATCGATTTAAATATACAAGTAAGTAAGATATTTTATATTGTATCATTATCATCGCAATTACTCCATTATTTATATTTAAAATAGCATATTAATAAACAGAATATAAAGGAAAACATGCCGCCATTTCTGTTCATGGACATTTGTAACGATTGTAAATTTTATAAGTTTGAAACGTGTTTTTACGTTTTATGAATTCTTTTAAGGGCTCTTCTTTTAATGCTATCATGCAATTAAATACTGAACTGAAATTATAGTTTAAATAAATTCATAGAAATATGTACTGTCCACCTGAACTTGTAGAGCGTAGTGTATGTAGATTCGGACAAATTAAAATTTCGGTAATTGTTTATAGGAATGTGACTCGGTTGGCCCCAGGCATCAACTCAAAGTGTTTTTAATTTAATAACAAGAACCAACTATTTGCCGATTAGTACATATAAACAATATACATCGGAAACGAGAATTGTGAATTTAAATATATACTTTAAATAAAAAAAAGTATAGTGAAGACTATGTAGTCTACGAAGACCAGTAGCTTGTTATGCAACGCAGGGCTTTTTCCTAAATTGTATGTAAACAAAACAGTGATAATTTTGAAATGATACAAAAATCTTCAAATATTCAATACAATTTGATTTTTAGATTTCTTGGTTGCAAACGAAATAATACTGTGCATTAAATTTGTTCACCATATACAATTTTATTGCGCGTGTATTTCATAAAATGATATGGCCTTCACAATTGTTGCAATTTTCTACATCGGTGCAGCTATTTGACGTTTTTGTTATCCAGTTTTGGTTTTTGAAGAATATAACATCATCATGATATATATGGATTTTTGTATAATTACCTGTGTTATGCCTCAATTACTTGCATCGATAATTTAGGCTTTTTATATACAGTTAATTAAGATTTTATTTTATTTAGTAACATATTGTGTTGATGAAGGAATGTAATAGTTATTGTACTGTCTGACATGTGTATACTGCTACAGTAAGGTGAATATAATTTAAATACCATTCACAGGACAATAAACAACCAAAACTTGATTGGTTTATGACCGGAAGACGTGTAACAACTGCTACTGGTAGGCATGACGTTGATGTCCTTTGCTTCTTCTGACTACCATCACCAAGAAGATGTCCATCTCGGATATTTGGTAAGTGTGCAATGATACGCTTATCTTATAACAGGACACGTTCCGTGGTACAATAGTCATAGCACATTTCGCTATGAAAATAAAATAAAAGTTTTATATCGAAACAGTCATATTTATCTTGCTTTATACTTGTTATTACAAAATGCATGTTTTTGAATTCATACACGATACTGACAGATATATTTAAATTTTGAAGCCACATAAAAATTCAACGAAAAAACAACAAGAATTACCTCTGATATGGGTGCTGCTGCGTCTTTGGGTGTTTTTATAAGCTATACTATTAAAACTATGTAATGTAAAATCGACATATAGGTGTGTGACATGATTGGACTTGCAATGATGTGGCTGCGTGCATTCAACAAATTGACGTTATATGAATTAGGATTACATTTAGATATGTGGCGTTAACAGCTGCAATTGTGTTTAAATACAACTCCAACGTATGTCATTTATTGTTTTACCACCCTTACTTATTCACATGAAACCGTTTTAAATCTTAGAAGTTGTATGATCATTTGATATAGGTTTGGTATGATGGTATTTTTAATGTTTCTATTGGTTAATTTCACCAAAGCATATTAAAAATATATTTCAATATGCATTATCATTAATTATTTCTACCTGTAGCAGTTTACACTTATAAATGTACAATGAATCTTATGCTTTCAGATAAAGTTTATATTTTAGCATATGGTTGCTAAGCAACAATTTAGAACGGGTCCTCTTTCTAATACATTCCCTAGCAAAAGAAATAACCGCAAACAATGAATACGGATGTAAGAATGAGTTGTGTTGACAAAGTAGTTGATTCTTAAAACATGTTGAACGAGTTCTTGATTATACAGCAAGTATAGAAACAAGTGCGCGATTTACAAACTTTGAGGTCGGAAAAAACTCTAGTAGTGGAGTTCTTCAAATAACAATATCTTGAAAAGTATCTGAGATATATTTGTAATTTTGATATCATTCAAAAGCAAAGATTATTGGCGTTGTTTAAAATCCAAAACTCTAAAATCGAAAATTTTGTCATAAATACAGCTTTTCCCATGACACGGCTCAAATATATTCACTGTTAATGTAGCTTTTATTGTATGTATTACACGGTGTGCCCGTTTGCTGGATTTGACATATCAAAGGATTTGCACAATGACACTGTAAATACAAAATGTTGGTACACGTGTGCATTAGTTCATCAGTGTAACTTCCGGCAGGTTGCCAACGTAAAAGTAACAATAGTCTGTAGTTTCGTTGAACAATGACGGTAGTGTCAGCGGCTTACACTAAGCATCTGTAGATATTTCTCGTCACTTAGCAATTGTTAGTATCCGATGCCTGTCTGTTTTACAACCGCCAGTATGACTGAGACATGACTTTAAGCCGTTCATTTTGTATAGTTAAAAGCCATCGGCAGTGTTGTATGATCAATTATGAGTCCCCTTTTCTATGATACTTGCACATACAGCTCAACTTCAAACATGTCAGTCATTTTTCTTTACATTTCGTTTATTCTATGAAATGTATTTAGTCTAAACAATCTAAACAAACAATTAGTGCAACGTATATGTGCATATTATTATATGAACCAATCGGAACATTATATAATTATCCGCAATAACAAGGAAAACATTTCGCTTAAATACTGATGTGATAATTCTAGTGCTGTATTTGTAATATCATACTAACTTTTGTATTTCCGTTGTAATGTCTTGTTATCGTCCACTATGTATTAACGTTATGCACTAGCCCTCATAGAAATCCCCTCATGGCAAATAAGTTTGCATAATAAATCGTACTCGCATGTTTGGTGAAAAACGCATAGATACACATTACAATAACTAGATTCAGCACTTAGACGGTAAACTCACCTAGGCCTGTCTACATCAACTCATTCTTTTAGTATATTCTTATTATGCTGTTCATTTGTATCTAGGCATTACCTATGCAAAAATGCAGCAATCTTTGTTCATATTGATTTAACATGTCCTGTTGTATTGCAATATTGCATTAATCATTATCACAATAATTAAGTGTCGCCAAGAAATTTTCATTACAAGTATCTCTGCACAAAGCATTATTTTTTCTTTGAAAAATACGTCCAATGTACTGCAATAACTAGTTACTTCTGTGCATGTCTCCATTTGAGTTCTCTTTTAAACATGTATTTATTGATTGATAAACAGTTTCTGAATTTAGCATATCCCTTCTGAGACTACCCCAACTCTGCTTAATATTTCATATTTTGATAGTGATATGTCGTAGAGATCACGAGCTGCCACCGAATAATTCATGTTTTATGGAAAATAGTAGATATTGTGTTAATAAATAATACCATATTTTTAATACCATGTATTTGTTATTGTTGTTGTTTCAAATTACATTTCTATTACTAGTATTCTTAAAGCTGTTCATACATAAATACGTTCATACGAATAGCAATGTAATCGTATTTACTTTTGGTTGATAAATATGCGCATAAATATAAGCCAAAATAAGATGTTATTTTAAAGGAGGCACTTAGTTACATGTATGATAAAGGACTATGGTAATAACTTTTGGTCCTTTATTAGCTCTAAATGCACTCCCTTTTAACAATACAGTTCCTTATATAAACCTATAGAGTATATTAACACATTATCTATTATTGTTGATATATTTATTATTATAACCCGTTTTTGCAAAATAAGCAGATGAAAGTGACAAAATATGATTAGTCTGTAACCTAAAGAAAGTGTGCTTACATTTATCGCACATAACCCTTTATGACGTTTATAGAACTATTTATACTTAAAGTTATATTGGTTTTTTTCATTTGAAATCGAAATATATAGCAATTATTTTATTATTTTTAGTTTGTCACTATGTTTATTTTACAATTGTGTATACGCACTGGAAAGCTACGACCTAAGCATGAAGAGTCTATTCAACCTATCCGCTTGGTCAGCCGGACACGCATTTACGAGTGCTTTTATGGTTTGTATATAATACACATATTTTCCAAAATATTGAAAGCGCTACAAACTCTTTATAATTGTAGCATATTGATGTTTATCAATACACAAAGTACCATTGCCAGTATTTCTGTGTCATGAAATTTATTTGACTTTCTTTATAGTGTTTATGTTATTTTTGAAATCGATGCAATTTTTAAGTGTGTATTACCCACAGTGTGAATGTGTTCCTTTAAAACTGCGGTTATACTATTTGAACGTCAAAGAACACCAAGTATTCAAAGCCGGGAGCGGTCTTTTAGTAAAAAGTAACACGACTGTGTTTTAAGTGTGGTTAATTGTAAAGACACTGGGTAATATTGACAAGTTGCGCTGCGTATCTTTGCTTTATGTCAAGAAGGTAATGAGCGCAAACTGGCATACTGCAGTTCCAAGGTACGCATACTGCAAACTCTCGGTATATTATGATATTATGATCTCTGAAAGATGAGACAGATGTGAATCTGAGTTTTTAGCGCTTAATACGGACGAATATGCACTATTTTACAAAACTGTAGTAAAAGGGTGATGTTACCGCGTTCTTTTTTTCTTGAAAACGTGTCAAATCGATCAAGTCAAGTTGACTGTTGAAACCTTTGCACAGTGACAACTGGAGATAATTTTGTGACGTGTTCAACCAAATAATATATGTCTGCTGTTCATCATATCAGATAGGTGAAAGGTCTTCGCACTGTGCGTGTATAAACTGTTACAGGATTTATGACAACTTATTGCATAAATATTAGGTTATTATTATATTAAACAAACACACACAAACCCCGCTTAATATCTTAATCAAGCATTGTATTAGTCCAAAGGAAATATCATGATTTTTAACTTGAAAATCGCCGGGCGTTTAATGGACAGTTTGTTAACTGTATTCATGTTTAGTATCCTCCTACATTCTGTTAATTTGAACCAATGAAAATCATAAATATCAAACCTAATGCAATTTTCGAATGCGCGCGCATCGATTTCTGCCCTAGAAGACGTCTGTCACCGCTCCTCCGACCCATATGTACACTTGTCGAATCGTACTTTCCCTTCCTCATTGTTCTTTGTGTATTAAAACTCCTGTTTTTCAAACGATTCAACAGAAGTATTACTGTTTTAATCAACAATCAAGACTCCTGGACAAGTTGAGGAGAATACATTTAATATCTATCGCATATTGAATATAACACATTATTGAAAGAATCAATTGATAACATTATGTTAACACTACGTTTAATACTTTGTATCAGTGGTGTTACATGTTACAGTAAGTTATTATATTCGTTACTAATATATTTTAATAACATATTTTTATTAAATAGACACTATGAATTTTCAATCTAAATTACATTCTTAATTTCTTATTTTCATTCTATTTAATATGTTATTTTTAGTATTCTTTTATTGTACCTACGTTTATAATGACAAAATAATATGCATACTCATTAAACAATTATTTTGAATGTCACTTACAGCATGGCATTTATTTCCACTGATGGATGTCAAAGTGCTGTCCGAAAACACGTTGGAAATATCTTGCACCGTTCATAAGGAAGCCGATGGATATGTAGTGTTTCAAAGAAAATACGAAGGGATGCAGTTTCAGGAAAACGTAGTCTATGTCAACTATACTGAGCACAAATGCAGCGTGAACTCTAACTTTCGTCAGGGTGCAATACAATGCACGTGCATTAACAACTAGTACAGCCTAATCGTATGCAATATCTCGTATAGTGCACACATTATTAGTAAAGGTGGCCTATGGCATTGTGTATCTTATGCAAATGGTACTGGATTTGGCAGCAGTGATGCATATGAAGGTACGTCATCAGAACAATACACTATCTTATATAAAATTGTGGATGTACATGTCAAATATACATGCTGTAATTTGGAATACGATTCCAGACATAATTATTTTGACTTTGCGTATTTTAAATATAACTTTTAAATTTATTTAAATAAAACTGCGTAAATACAGCTAAAGGACGACATTATACAACTTTCTCTTTTACGCCAACGCTCAGGCAAAATAATTTATTGAAACATATATATGTGCATAATAATATAATTAAAATACATGTATCAATCGTGTTTATAGCAAAAAAAAGGCATGTCTATCGTGAATGTTTTTATTAATTCAGACCGTGTTACAGAGTCTTTTTTTACCATAAAATTGATCGTTGCAATGTATGATAAATAAAAAACAATTAAGAAGAGTGCATAAACATCTTGATAACAGAATGGAAATGAGTTTAAAACATATTATTATAAAAATAATATTCATATTTTCCAGTTTTGGTGGACAATAATAAATTATGTAATCTGTATTACCAGTTATACTTTTTTTACTAAACGCGACACAAATCCACAAAGGTCATTTTTTACTAAAAAAGGGACATTACAACACTGATGGCGGAAACAAACTCACCAAAATACCCAGGTGCACATGTTGATTAATACGTCACTTCATCACTTCAGCAGTAATACTTTTTGAGTTACGTGCGACGCAAGGCCAAAAATGTAATGTTTTGCTAAAAAATGGCCATTACTTTCCTGCTGTCTGAACAAAATTGCACCACAATTCCCTGGTGCACAAGTTCACATGCTGATTAATACTAGTATGTTTATAAAGTTTACATTACGCTCTGACCATGACTTCCATCTTGTGTCCCTGGGAGATTAAATGTTCTGCAACATGTTTCTTCCTTTGATGCCTCAATAAACAGTTTTAAGTCCAGTGGCGTTTGCAATTCTAAAAGCTATTTCATGTCAAATATGAACGGGATTTAATTGATGTTTCTAATAGTTGCACAAGTTGCTAATTTCGGCGGTAAGATTGACAGGATTGTTCTTGCATGTAATACGTGTTGAGAGTATTATTAAGCTCATTTAATG
The DNA here is from genome assembly GCA_027627225.1 of Congeria kusceri. Taxonomy (NCBI): domain Eukaryota; kingdom Metazoa; phylum Mollusca; class Bivalvia; order Myida; family Dreissenidae; genus Congeria; species Congeria kusceri. The sequence continues at coordinate 433,997 of JAPFQT010000116.1, read as the reverse complement.
TAACACTTTATCTAACAAACTATCATTTGTATTACGTAAGTCAGATGTATATAAGGACAATTTTGAGCTAATTACTTGCATACACTGTTTAATTATCCCGATGAGCTGTACTGTAATGGCAAATAGAAAGGCTTTAATGGCCAAGTAGTCCATCAATATGCACAGTATGAGCATTCATCCTTGATTATACAAACGACCACAGTACAAAAACGCGTGACATTTTGTATATGTAGATCTAGTAAACTTTTAGGACAGCATTTTATTGTATTTTTTTTTCATCTGTATTCGTATAGAAATTATAGCATTCATAAAAATAAATGCTCAGTGCATTTGCTGCTCGATATATGCACGACAATTTGATATATTGGAGCTGTCAGGTTCATCGATGTCAAGTGATTTAAGAAAAATCAATGTTTGTGCGAATGCATAAATGCAGAAATTGTATGCACATGTCAGGTAGTTTTTAAGTTTTATGTATACACTATAATATATTTCACGATATGTAGACTGGCGTTCAGGCAATGTGCATACCATGTGCAATCACTTATAGATAATGATTAAGCTGTTTATTTATAATTGCTTACGGACATTAACAAAATACAAAGGACAAGCCAAGTTAACCCTAACGCACAACACACAGTACATATTGTATTAATAAACCAATTTAGTGGCCTACATCAGATATGGGACTGATGACCCAGCGTGTATGCAGTGCAGCCTTAGGCAACAGTAAAATATCATCGTTTTCTATCGCTTAACGTGCATGATCTTAGCGATCAAGCTCATTATTACAGAACATGCATAGTAAAATGATATTTGAAGGATAGGCTTCTTTCAAAATTATTGATTGTCTTAATCAATATGGAAAATGCAATCAAAGAGTATACACTCTTTTTTATTTGGTGATATGAACCGCTTTATAATATATGTTATGATATGAACGGTATAATAATCGAAATGGCAAACACTTATGTTAATGTTTAGTGAAGTTGGACAATTATTAATTGGTTTTTAGTGTCCAGAGAACCACGGATCGACGTTAAAGTGTTGCGTGCACCAAACGTAGACGTTTCCTGCAGTGGTGGTAACGGGTATTGGTCATTTTCGAGAATTAGAGCTTGTGACCAAAGTTGGCAAACTATGGCGGAAATACATTACACTGGAGCTGGATGTTTTGATATACGCCGTGATAAAATTGAATCAATGCAATGTGTGTGTATAAATAGAACTGGAGTCATATGCCACATATCTGATGACAACATTGTCAATAGTGGGGACATATGGTACTGTATGGTTTTCTTAAACACAATTTCTTATACGAGTGCGAAAATAATTTTACCCAGTCAAGGTATGCTTTGACAACGCTTATCAATGTTTCGTTAGCATTTAATTAATGAATTTAAATGTTTCAATTCTTGATTGCAGTGCAGACAAGATATACCGAATCAAATTGTATCTACTCCATTATTTTATACTTTGAAAACCGTATAAGGTTCATCTAGCATCGATCGTTCATCGGCCGGGTCTGCAGGTCAAATTGATGATATAGATAATGAACCAATATGTTGTAATTGACGATTTAATAACCATTGTTTTGTCCTATTAAATAATGCGTAATACGCAGATAATGTACAATGTTAAGCGTTTTTTTAACAATCGAATGTAAGTCAGGAATCCATACCCGAATTAAATTTTTTAATAACATGTTTATCTACTGTTTGTGACAGACTGCAATGGTCCAGATTGCACTTGTTATTTGCCATTGCATATATAACAACGCAGTAAAGCAGGAAATAAGAAAAAATGTAACTCAGAATGTATTTCTTAATGGTTATAAATTGTGTAGTAATTCAGAATAGCATGTACCTGATTTATATTTGAAAAAAAAAGCGTTTACAATACATGTAGCATTAAGTGGAAGGTCTATTCATGCAAGCACTAATTAATAATCTTTTGTTTAATCTAAATTAACCATGATAAGCTCTATCTGAACCCTAACTGAGACGACTTAATGCTGATATATTGTATAAGTTGCTTCATAATAATTAAATGTATCGAGGGTTCAGCATGAAACTGTTTTATCTAAGAAATAAATCTTAAGCACAGATACGACAGTTCAACACCCTCAACCTTCGGTATATTCGCGCATTTAGGTATGTGTCAAGTCAGTTTGTTCGTGCCATAGAGTGGGTGATCACAATATCCAATATATACAAATGTGTTAAGATAAATTATTTTCTTAGAAACCAGCGAATGTACAACGACATCAATTGTGGAGCCAATAACAGACGCATTAACGACAGCTAGTACATTTTTAATCAACAACACGGCAAAAGTAACAGAGGTGAAAGGTAAGACAAGTACCTATTAACAATTTCGAAATGGTTTTTATACAATACTGTAACTGTTTCATAACTTGTTGAAGTTGTAGTTGATAGGAAAATGGCAAGCTTTGTTTTGGATGCTCGAAATGAAAATGAAACTCCGTTTTATTTTGGCGAAGCTGTCTAAAATTTCTTTTGAACTAGATTTCTTGCAATAGCTATGCAGCAGGAGAATTTAATGCCAATATAATTAGGTAACTTTTCTAATTTTAGGGAACGCAACCTTACGACAATGGTTTAATGTATGACAGTAACTGATAATTTGTTAACTTTGCCTGACAAATTAATGTATCAATTACGTTTACTTAAATAGCTAGTATTAAGCTTATTCATATATCACTGTTGAAAACATTAGGCGGTATATGATCGGTTTATTAATGGTACATAAATAGTTTATCTTAAATTTATTTTGGGTCCGATACATTCTCTTATGGTGTCCGAAAAATTTAGTGTCCGCGAAGTCTCCTGTGTAGGGACCGAACAATCTGGGGCTCGAGAAGTCTCCTAAGTAGATACCTAAAATTCTGGGGTCCGAGAAGTCATGTAACCGATCATATTGGTCCTGGTTGTATTATATTTAGGGCAAAAAATGACATCTCAATGTTAATTTCAACGCCAATGGTCTTTATAAAGACATGTCTTGTTTTAGGTATGGTAAGTTTACATCATTGACAAGCAGTATAAATGTACATGTATGTATGTATGTAAATACGTGTTCTTTGCAGATACTATACACATGACCATAAACATTTTTATCAGAAAACTATACCACTGCAGTATCAGCCGATAATTCCACAACATCGAATCTTAACAACACTAAAACTTTAGCTAGCGACGAATCTGGCGATTTATATATCAACAGTAGGTAGACGAAATATTAGACGTCTCAGTCTGATATCAATAGTTTTAAAAAACGTTACCGAAACTTGTTTTTTTTTCCATTTTTAATGTTATGAGTAGCATTTTTTCCAAAGTGATCATACTCGCGACACAAGGAAAAAACTGAAAGAGGAGGTTTTGCTATGAACGCTTCGGTAATTGATTTAATGGTTTCGAACCTTATCGTATTAGTATCAATTTTCATCTTACTGCCTTGGATTATTAATATTATATTAATCATTACATGTATTTGACTTGTTAAAAATACAAACACGTGTTATTTTTCATTTTATTAAATGCGATGTGTTGTACTGTGTCATATTAAAAAGCAATACTTTCCTTGACCATTTCAAATGTAATGATATCAATTTGAAACATTTGTATAACTTACATTTTCTGAATGTAATGTAAATGCTATGTCTGATTAGATGATTTATTAGTAACTTACCATAAATAAAGAAAACTGACTTCATTATATTCTAATATTAAGTTCTCTCCTGTTAGTACAGTATTGGAGTATTGAATTGCATCATAATACAATAATCATGTTACGAACATTTTTATTTACATTATTTGTGGAAGAAGTCAACAACAACAAGACGTGAAATCAGTCATTTCAATTTATCTTTCAACGTCTTACGCCTTCATCACAATAAAATGACACTTAAACAACGGACGTGATGTCATGCTATTACGTTACGTTATTTAGCGGAAAAACGTATCGAAATAATTATGCATGTATAAATTGATAAAGAATTTAAAACACACAAGACAGTTTAGTACTATACGGAAACAAAATACAGATATTTCCTTTTTATATACATTATTTATAATATACGCAGTAATGTAAATTATGTTAAATCTATAATACTAGTAGCAGCTTACATTAATATCATGTAATTTTGTTTATGATGAAAGTTTTAACATTTGTGTAACAACAGTACAGCATCTCATAATATTAATACCAGGTACTGTGGATCTGAAATTAACTGTGAGCATTGGAGGCGCATGCGCATTGGTATTGGTGATTCTTACTGCCACGGTGACCATTTGCATCTACCGGAAACTTCATGTGAACCCAGGTTGTATATTCGTATAGCTTTTTGTAAACCTAAATAATCTTTGTGTTAACCTATACAGTACATGTAAACATATATAGAAGGCTTGTCAAATATATAATATGGTTGTGATATAACTATATACACAACATATTTAATTCGTATGTACTTATGTACAGGCAATTTGCTTCTTGCCTCAAATTAAAGACTTTAAACTTTTCAATTTGATGCATTCAATAATAAGATTGATTTATTAAACGTGTCTATGTACATTCAACGTAAATAAATTTGGAAAATAAAAGAAAGTAGTGCAATTGAGTTTATTTGTATAGGTATTTGTATATCATTAGCTGGAACTTTTCTAAGACCACAAGTGATATAATGACCTCAAAATTGCTTAATTACTTCAATAAACTTATTTCATATAAATTTGTTTGATATGTTTTCTAGCGATTGCTCAATATTTTTTTATTGCTGATGATGCGATTTCCGATGTCTGCATATACAAAGCAGTAAGCATTTGTCCCCAGGTTTTTTTTTCAGCGTGTCCTTTGTTGTAGCATACAGTCCCCCTGATAATGCAAGCTCAAATGCACCAAAGAGATCCGAAACACTGTCCGACGATCACTACGACACTATCCCACTTTCCGCTGTTGTCGAAATTATCGAAGATAGTGAAGAAAACATCGACAACGAAACGACCACCGCGTTCATGCACCATTATGAAAGTATTCCTACCACATCTACCACAGATCAACCACCAACTGATGAAAAAGTCTTTATGACTGCTGCCCCGTTGAGCAACAGGCACAGACCGGACAATTCATCTCGAAGTAAGCATATCTCGAATCTCGAAGTAAGCATCATTCAAAGTGGAAAAACCAGTTTTAAATGCAGTTCCAAATATTACTGAATAATTGCAATATTATTATATGAATTTTTATTTACTTCAACTTTTTTCACACGACGCGCGCATAGTTTTCTATGGACAAAGAATCCATATCACCATTGTTAAACTACCAATAAACAGCACGAAACAATAGTTCCATAACTGTAAAATATAGTTCGCATTTTAATTGCAGAACATATTGTTATATCATGTTAGAAGCAAAATATTTTTAACGTTATCGTTGTTGTTTATCGGCTAATAAACACTGATTTGTCGTTTTGATGCAAATTCCCTCGTGGTTTAATTCATATGCATCGGAACTCCAAACCGTTTCGTATTAGCCGATAAACAATGATAATGCGAACATTAATTTTTAAATACATATTAAGTTATGCAAAGTGTGAGGTTCTTTGCCGATTAAAAATGGTTTCATCCAAAGTCTATTTATGCTTCTGTGTTGTGTTTCAAGTATTGTGCGGGCACTTGCTTTCAATACAGAATCATGGTTTGTTAACAGGATAAATTTGCTACTGGAATACTATTTGAAAACCAATATTCCTACTAACTTTATATGCTTTCATATACAGATCATGTACATATTTATGTTTTTTAATAATAATAATAAATTACATATAAACATTTATTCTTATGTCATAAGCAAAAACTAATTTAAGATGTGACAACATCTTGTTACGAGAATTTCTAAAATTTAAGCTTTTTATTTTTCAATATAGTTCTTATAATTTATGTGTGAATGTATTTCAGACAATATACAGGAATCCGAAATTCAAACGTATGTATACCATCCTTCCTAAAATTAAACCTTTTAATACGTTCGCATTGTTTAAATATGGAAACACTAATGATACCTTTATTTAATCACATGGTGTGAATGTTTGTTTGTTTTGTTGTATGAAGATATTAATTAAAACGCGATTAATATATATATTTATGTTGTGTGTTTCTATTTCAAGTATTAAGTTAATAAGTGAATAATGACGTGTTTAGATTACACATTAAATTGTAAATTATATTTCTTTTAGCACTGTGGCAGTTCGATTCGAGAATCTACGACGACTAGAAATGCAGGAAAGCTCATATCTAACATGTACATTTTGACACAAGTGTCAATTTAGATTTCATCACATATAAGCTTCGCATCGGCATTGACGAAATAACACCCCGTGGGATAAACGTGGCTATATTCCACAATGTAGCAATGTATGAAGCATACTTAGATTTACTACCAAAGAGTTAACATTTGAACTTTGTAAAATTAAGGGCATCTTCCACCCTTTATGAAATCAAACCGGAAGATATGCACGTGACAATATACCTCGTGACGAACGTTATTGTCTATGTTGTCATCAAAGAGAAATAGATGATGAATTCCATTTCATTTGTATATGTCCTTGCTACGGGATAACAAGGCAAACATATATCAAACGTGTTTACTATGTGAATCCATATGTTGCTAAGTTCCATAGTCTATTGACTTCAACATGTAAACATGAAAGCATTAAAGTATGAAAATTTATAAAGGAATCTTTAACCATAATAAATTATGTTATCAATAATATTTCAAATGAAAATTTTTTTTTTTCTTACTGCCTTTGAAATAAGTCTTAACCTACTACTTTAAAACAGTGTTGTTGCTTTTTGCGCTGTATTTTGTTTCGAACTATCTTGTTCACTAAATTTGCATTGCAATTTGCTCTTTGTAAAACTTAACGTTGTAAAATTTTGAAACGTGACAGTACGTTATAAAAAAAATGTATGTATTTTGACGATGTAAATATGTATAGTTCTTAATAAACTGTCTGTTTGTCTGTCTGTATACCTGTCCCGTGCACGGACTACGTTTTTTATTTCGTAACACAATACGATCGTCATTGTTCACTTTTACAAATCGCATGTTCTGATCAGTCTGTGGAAGATAATTTTCAAACATTGCATTTTAAACAAATTCACAAACGTCGACTTCAAAACAATAAAATTAAATTTAAGTTATACATCTGATTCCTGTAAGATTTGTTCCACACGACCAGGAATGTCATGGTCATTTACTGTGAATCGGTCTATTTATAGATCACGAATTTATAGATCATTACACAGTTGTGTCTTTGTTGACTTTAAAGGTTATTTTCAGTGTTTACAGTATTATTCATTAACATTTTTTTATAACAAAAAATAAGCATAAATAAATAAACTTGTTAACAGCTATAGTTTCATTAATTTTATTTGTATAATCTTTTGCTTACTTTTTTAACACAATCGCATAACTTGGCATATAAGAACGTATAGTTGTCTGTACTGGCCTACTGGTGTACTAGTTGTTTATGAATTCCACAATTTGTTAGTCATTTGTTGTTATATATTTTTGACGAATATATGATGAGATAAATAAAATACTCGGATTAGTGTTGAATATGGAGAAGTTTATCTTGCTCAGCTTGAAAATCCGAAGCGCTCGACAAGGCTCGCGCTTCCGGTTTTCTAAGACTCGCAAGATAAACTTCTCTATGTTCAACACTAACCTAGTATTCTCTATATATACACCTATATTAGGATATAATTTTTATGGACTTTGTTCATAAATACACACTATTTTCTTAATATGTTGTAGAAAAATAAATTATAAATATTATATATTTAATTATATATATTTAAATGAACAAAATCTGTTTGTTAGTGGTTTTATTTTCAGATACGGCTGATAAAATGTTTTACATCTCATTCATGTATACCATTCAAATGCTTAGAGCTGCAACGATATAGCAATATCTCGATTCGATTCGATTTCGATTTCAAACTTCATAAATGATGAATATTTAGAATCGATTCATGTTTTCTTTTTACATGTACACATATACCGCAGTTTTATTTAACAGTTAAAAATAAAATCGAGACATAAACAATCGAGTTATAAATGCATCAAAAGAATCGTTGAAGCTCTACAAATGATGACTTCTAACTATTGTGATTTGATAATAATTACCATAATAAACAATATTGTAATATTATAAGTATCTGATATGCTATGCATTTATTTCTAACAGTTGCGTATTTTATGAGAGTTCATAAATCCGTTAAACGTTGCCTATAGATCATTATGTTTTGCAAACAATGACTTTATTATATACATATCATAGGCAATTGGGGGGTATAGTAAATATTGCTGCCCGAGAAGAGTAATGTCAACCGAGACCGAGGGTGCAATATTTACAATACCTCTCAACATAACTAGGATATTTATGTTTTATACCAAACAAATAAACAGTATTTCGAAGAAAAAACTAGTCTCACGCAAAAAAAAAAAACATGTTCTCATTGTCATTTATGTGTAAATCATTTTAATAAGCGTCTACCGATTATAAGCTAAAAGGGTATGCCCAGTAAACGCCAGTTGCTATCTTTAAGCCCTCGCGAGTGGAACATCTACACGCGCGGGATAAATTACATTTCGACGCAATGGCATATTCAAAATTATACAGGTGCGGGTATATGGGATATTACATTGGGAAAACAAAGTATTTATATTGTCATCGATACATTTGATGGCACAAACAGGAACAGCGTACTTATCAAGGTGTTTTTATTGCCCAATCTCGTTAATATTAAAAATTTTCAACGATCGCTGTTACTTTCAAAAGATACTAACATTGGGTAACAAATGTCACATTCAAATGTCTTTTCGAAACACGAACACGTTGCCTTTCTTCATCCAAAGGAATAGCTTCTTACACTAATACTTCAACCATTACAAGTGCTTCTGATTGAACCACTGACATTTTCAATGTTTTTTGGTTTAAATCACATAATCAGTTCTTTCTCTGGTGCTCCGGAGTAAATAATGTACAGTTACATTCCTTGAAACTTTAACCATCAAAAATGTGTTTAATAAATAAGATAGTCGTAAGATTGCAACTAGTTTTCTAGCTGAACGTGAATCTTTATGCGAAGTCGTCAGATGCAGAAAAAAGTCCAAGACTGGACATTATTTTAATGATATTTCTACATTGTGTTCAGTATTAAGTGGATAAGCAATGTATGATACACGTTCTAGTGCGCATTGTTTACAAAGAATAGGGTCATCTGCAATAGGGTCAGCGATTGTGTTCCGCAATTAATCGGTAAAGAATCGCAACTAAAATGGGTTGTAAACAGTTTTCACCCGTTTAAACGGTTTTCAGCGTGTTACATCCGTTTCCAATTGTTGACTTACTAAATTGACCGCTTTTCAGAGCAAATGCTATCTTCAGCGATTAATCGCTACACATTCGCAGTCGATATTTGTTTATTTATTTATTTATAAATTTATTCATTTATTTATTTATTTATCTATCTATCTATCTATCTATCTATCTATCTATCTATCTATCTATCTATCTATCTATCTATCTATCTATCTATCTATCTATCTATCTATTTATCTATCTATCTATCTATCTATCTATCTATCTATCTATCTATCTATCTATCTATCTATCTATCTATCTATCTATCTATCTATATATCTATCTATCTATTTATTTACTATTTATTTATTTATTTATTTATTTATTTATATATATTATTTTCTTTATTTATTTATTTATTTATTTTTTTATTTTTTTATTTATTTACTTATTTATTTATTTATTTATTTATTGTACATTATACTCTCTTTATTTATGGAATTAATAAATTTAGATATTTTATAGATTTTTAAATACAAATGTTAAAATGTTATTTGAAAGCATATTGCATTAATGCTTATTGATCGGCTACATTTAATATTCAATTTCAAACAGCATAGCAAATAACTAACTGAAATCTAAACATCGTTAACAATCCTATTCCTGTTTTTACTTTCCTTTGGGAAAACGATTCTGTGTGTTTTTGTAATAATTGAAGAAAAAAAACAAGAGCTGTCAGAGTATAGCGCGCTCGACTATTCGATGTATTACAATTGGTACATATTTTGGATAATGGAAGTGACATACATGTGTTAAAATACAAAACTTTTGAGTTAAGCCTTGTATAAATTATACATTTTGGAAAAAATACTTTCACCACATAATCTATGTAAAAAGTGTGTATGACTCTGTCAAAATACAAAACAGAGTTATGGGTAATGTTGCACCTGATACTAGAGTTGAAAAAGGTCAGTTCCAAGTTTCGCTCGAACAACTTATGTAGTTTTGAAGTAACCAAACCCTGAATATAAACTTTTAACAGAAAAACTGAAAAAGTGAAAATGGGGCATAATTCTGTTAAAATATATAATAGAGTTATGGGTAATGTTGCTCCTGATACCACGGTTGATGAACAAGGTTACTTCCAACTTTCAAGTGAAAAGCTTGTGTAGTATTGAAGTTACAAAACTTTTAAATTTACACTTTAACCAGAAAATCAACATGGAAAGAGGGCATAATTCTGTCAAAATACAAAAGAAAGTATGTGGAATGTTGCCCCTGATACTGGAGTTGATGACAAAGGTAAGGTCCAAGTTTTAAGTGAATGACTTATGTAGTTTTGAAGTTTAAACACTTTTTAAAATAAACTTTAACCAGAAATCTTAGTGAAAAAGGAGCATTTCTATGTCAAAATACAAAACAGAGTTAAAGAAAATGTTGCCCCTGATACTGGAGTTGACGACAAAGGTATATTCCAAGTTTCAAGTGAATAACTTAAGTAGTTTTGAAGTTACAAGCCTTTTGAATAAAAACTATATTAGTGTTTGATAAAGATGAATTTTATCACCCGAGGCTTCGAAACAGATAAGCACTAGGTTTGCGGAGCGATAAATGTTTCTTGCCGACCATGATAAACTGCATCTTTATCCGACACTTATATACTATTCTATTTATCATATTTTCTATCATTTTATGAAAGAGTAAGTGCAACATTCTGCCTATAGTTGTACTTTTGATAATTTGGACTTTCCATTGTCGACATTTTTGCGATCGAAAGACAGTCGACTATTTGGAAAAACCCGACTATCATTCCGCAACGTGAAGAAAGTAGTCCATGATGAACTCGAGTTTCTATTGATCAAACAACCATTTTAACAGGTAATGTTTTATCTTTTAATGTTTCAAACAAGGAAGCAATCATTTTCTTTTTCAATAACTGTTAAATATTTGTGGCGCTTGAGTTACTGTCACGCGTGATCATCTTCAGATTTATAAATGGCGAAAGGATAGACATGAACTGAAAATATCGATAGTGTTTAGCTTTTTACACTATGGGTTGTTATTCTATTGATGTACTTGCATTAATTTGATAAAACACCACAAAAAATTAGTGTTAAGTAAACTTTTGGTGGTGTTTTTACGGCGTTACTAACGCTTTCAACTTAATGCTCGTTAATGAAAATTATGTTTGATTTGTGAAGATGAAACAGTAGTGTCATTTACAATGGCGATGTCACAACAAACAATTACCACGCCAACTATGGGTTATTACTTGTGTTTATATTGTTGTTCACTAAGTAGAACATTTATTTAATGTATTATTTAGGTATTATTTGTGAAACTTTCAGAACAAATAGATGCCGGAAGAATACCACTGGTTATTCGGCAAGACTTCTTCTAGTATTGCTATAGTTTCAATGATCATCGAACTGAGAAAATTAGCTTCCTATTTTGCCGAAAAGCACTAGTGCTAGTCCGTTCCCTTTTTCCTTTTAAACTATTAAATTCTTAATTCAACGACAATTCTCATTCTGCCTTGCTTATATTCAGTTACCTCCCTGGTAATGTTACCTAATGCATTATTATTCAAGGTCAAAAACAATATAAAAGACCCGGCTCCAAGCATTCGATTTTTCTTTGCTGTGTTGTAATATACTGGGTGAAACAGTTTCGTAGTTGTTAACTTTCCCCATGAATAGTTTCCCTGCATTGAATCATGACTCGTGGCAGTCAAGTGTCGGTGTCAACAAAGCTCCTAAGGAAACTCTTAACTTAAGTTGAACTTAAGTTAATATTTTACATTAATTTATTTTGTCTATGCGAAATCCAATCATTTCTGTTTACAAAAGTGTAAAATATATGTCATCTCAACAACATTTAATAGTTTAAAAATTGTAATGTAAAAAGACCTATGCATTAAACAGTCAGAGACTGAAGGAATCTAATGAATTTCAGAAGTCGTCCCTAAGCAGCTTTGTGAGTATGGGCCCTGAAGTATAACGTGTTTCTTGCGGAGTTTTATATCGAGTTCCATACTCCACAAGCTCATCCGATGTTTGGATATCTTCTAACAACAGTTGCAGTTGCTAACAATGCAATTAAACACATGGGTAATTGTATAATGTCCCCACTTAAGCTTTGACAATAATGAATGACAATTTTCTTATTGCGATATTGTTGTATGACATACTGATGTAATTCTGCATTGACATTATTTCCTGTTTTGAAAAGTTTATAGTAACAGTCCTTCCCATGATTTTTCCATTTACATGTTAACATCCTCCCAAGCTATCGTAAAATGATCAATGACTATTAATAGAGCTTCCCAAGCGTTTTTCTAGTTTTTTATTTTGCAAATGTCAGTAAATAGTAAAATTGTTGTATAGAATTGCAATGTTTCAATCGAGTTCCAACTAATCATTAAGCTGAATACATACAAAAAGCATTCACCAAATGACTGTATAAACTGGTTGTTTTCACTTACGTTAGATTAAAAACAAATGCATAGAACACTTACACGTATTTTTAATATTTCCAGCAGTGTCAGATCATTTTGTACATATACCGTGCAGAGAAAACAACAATGTATATAATAAAAAGCAAAAAAAAAAAACACGTCCTAACTCAATAATTATCAATGGACATGAATAACGAGTATAAAGCGTTTTTAACGCGAAGCGATTCGATAAATTGACTTTGTCCGTTATTTTCGTCGATATGCTGGAAATAACGCGAACATAATACTGAAACATAGTCCTACTTATCGGGACACCTCTGATAAGAACGTAGAAATGTATTACCTGGTACACGACATAGACAAGGTCTAGGAGCTCATATGCTCATGTAATAAAAAGCCTTTTTGTTTATTTTCATTCATTGTGGGACACAATTTCGGGTGTTATGTGTTATGCCCTTACGTATTGGGACAACAACACATTTAATATTTTAGGTATCCATATACCTACGGTTTGTTACGGTACATGTCATACTGTATTTGTCCGTCTGACGGTGTGGCTTTTTATCTCCTAAATTCGAGCACCGTAGGGTGAACCACTTTTCTCTGTTTACAGTTTTATTATCTAAATGTGTATATGACCATATGTATAAGCGTTTGCTGTAAACATTTTAAAACAAACAAAACACCATTCTGAGAATTAGTCGCTTTAAGTGACACAATTGTTTAATAACATATGCAAAGCTTTTCAGAAACAGTATATTTCACGGAAATTAATTATGTTCATTCACAAGACATTTTACTTACGCGTATATACATATAGAACTTTTGATATTTAAAGCTTTTTAAGATGCTACGTCACAGAATGGGAAATTGACAAAAACAAGATATTATTAAACAGAACTGACTGAAATAATATTGTTGACACATTAACAAAAGCTCCAAACACCCTGGTTTAATCATTACAACGCATTCCTTCAAGCCGGTCTCAAAAGCGTATTGAGACGCTTTTCAACTGTTTATAACTCGTATGTTGTTTTTGTGAAATTACCACGTAGCCCAAACAGCCAATTTCGCTTTCGGAGTCCCGTTGATTACAAAAGATATGTCCGAATTACAAGTAGCGCTCCGTGCAAATGACTTTAGCGGCGCGGTAAGAGCATCCGCCTCTCACACCGTTCAATCATCCGTAAGTGCTCAGAATTAATTTCAATGCTGTGGAAGTAATCTGTTTGCACGAAATGTTTCAAATATTTTTACAGGACATAAAGAAATAAATCAATACACGTAAATTAATAAAATCATATAAAATATTATATTACCTCTCGTTTTAATAAGCTATTGGAATCGCATTTGGAATGTTCATAAACGGTCCGAAACTACAATTACTCAGTAGCACAAACCGAATTGTCCTAGTCTTTGTTAGAAGGGCTTTCCCAAAAGAGTCGTTTTGTCTGCTATTATTTTAATAAAACTGGTGTCACTGCGTTGAAACGGTCAATGCAAATCACAAAAACATAACAAACACAAAACACTCATGAATACAACTATGGTCACCGCCTTGGCACTGTCAATGCAAATCATTGGGGATTTAAACCGGCTGGAGTCGCCCGAATCTCACACTTGGACCACAGTTTTTCACAAAACGTTTAAGTGTAAAGTTAATTAGCGAAAAGTTCTAGTATATGTCTCTATCACGAGTGTGATTTTTCGTCTTGTGTAAACTGGTATTAACTTAATCGTTTTATGAAATATAAAACAGTGGAATACTTTTTACAGTATACTTCACTATCAACAGTTAATTTTTTTATGTATATATACAGTTCTTTTACGGTTACCTAATGTGACAAGACACTGGACAATTATCAAAACGTCCATGGAAAGCTGTCTTAAACATTAACTTACCCGTATGGATCTGATTTTGAATATCGTGAATCTTGTGGAGGACAATCTGAAAAACACATGTTTTATTTTTAATTACATTGTAATTTAGATGCATTTCAAATGTGTTAAAAATAATGCCCACATATTAAACTTTAGCATTTGTATTGTATTCGTTTTATTTTAACCCAATTAACACAATATACTTTACTATCGTTGAACTCAAAGCGATCAAACGATTAACACTACTTACAGACAAATAAAAAAGAAAATAAATTGCATTGTAATAGGTAATATTGTACCAGGGTTCGGACCAAATCACACTACTGTAACAACGATAGTATTGTTACTTAAAGCATAAAAATTTCAGTTTTCTATTCCGTTATAGGCGTGTACTAACGAGTAAAAAGCGATCGATTTTTGTCACAAAGTTGTACTTTTAAGTAAAGTCAAGAGTCTATAACAACCGACTTTATGTTTTACAAATGCTTTAAACGGTCCTCCTTGTTACTATTTATAATATATTATAAAAAAATGTGCAAGTTCGTACTTTTGGTCGATATTAAAAGCACACGATATCATGATATACTATTAACTACATACATATAAATGCACTCTGAAATCCATGTAAAATCAGATTTTAAAATTCGATTCGAGACTAACATTGAAACAAAATGGCGAGTAACTAGTGCGATTCCAGTTCAGTTGAAAGCGGCCCTGTTAATGGAATAGTAAAAACTATAAACACACAGATGCGCGATTTTGGTTTATACTATACTATAAAAAAATACGATTTTATAGTATACTTCCCCTGTTACTCTATGTAACTCTATGTTTTTATTCTATACCTTTTTTGGTCGTCAAAGTCCCTAGAGATGCGTTAAAGCACTCGGGCTTTGAACCAATTTTCGTACCTGTGCAGACCTTAACGAGCACAAAATGTACATTATCCCTTTAAGATATTTTGATTTGTATGGAGTTAATTTGCAATTTGTATAGAAAACGAAATGAACATAATATCATAATAGTCTAGCTTTACATTTCATACTTTATAATTCATTCAGTGGGTAAGTAAGTATTTCAGTACATGTAATTTACTTTTCCTAGGAAACGATTACCAGCACATTATAAATGTATACACACAATGTAGAGGGTAATTTTTATCTGTGTGTTATTGAAACCTTATCCTATTCTGTGAAATAGTTTAGTATTTAATTATATAAACCTCTCTATTTAGTTCCATGTATGCGTATGTCACAAAAATTGTGTTAATACAAAACCCTAATTTAATGTTTTTTGTAAGACGCAAATTATGCATGCGTTCTTATTAAACGTGCTGTCATTGGATCATCATGATGTCTTTGCATTATTCCAGAAGTGGTTCTATTAACAGGAATAGACGTGTAATCAATTGCACAAAGGAACATGTCTTTGGAAAGAATTGTGTGGACAACATAAATAAAACAGCCGGCATGCTGTATTGTGCGTGTTTCTGTTGTTTGCATTGTACCTACAGATTCAAAATTTACTAAGTATCCTTCATGATTGAGGTCTTATTTCTGGCATACACAACATAAGTGTCAGTCCATTTAACTCATAAATTTGCTTCGCTTTGCAATCAAGTTTCAAGCAATTATGTTTAACTTATAAATAAATTCGTTTCTAATTGTATTGATTGTTAACTGACATTTTCTAGATTTATAAAGGAGTTTACCCGATTTACAACAGTTCATTTTGCATACTACACAGACTATGCAAACAACCAACAGAACAGTCTGGACTCCATCGAACACCAATCCGATGAACGTCAGTGTACTTTCTGAAAATAAATTTCAATCAGCATTTAAAAACATATCCGATTAGAATTCTGTATGTAACAATGATTTTGGCATTTGTTTAAGTTTGCTTATTGAAAAAGTGTTTATTTAAAAGCGTTTTATTCTGCATAAAACAACTAGTGAATATTAATACTTATGTATCAATTATTAATATACATGTTTATTTTTTGTTCCATGAATATAATGTTGCCAGGTTTGCTAAAAACTATTTATATTGTATATATAAACGGCATCCAATTCGAATCTTTTATCTAGTAAATATGGTATTGTCAATCAGCCTCCAGTGAACATAGTGCTTATCACATTTGTTGCTGCAATGTCCTCTGCATATAAAACACTAACACAAACTCAATAAAAATACGGTCAAAACGACAGAATAGGATTGGCAGCATGGTCAAATAATTTGTTAGTTTTAATCGTAAAAATATTGTTCTGCCAAAACAATCATCATGAAATAAATGCACTTCGTATTTTAACTAGTAATGTTTACAAATGCGTATGGTGTGACAATATTATAACAATTTCCTTTGCGTCGTATGAAATATTGAAACACTCTGTGCCTTGTACTGAATCTCTAGACAGTTTAAAGCACGGTATAACGCATTGCATTGACAGAGAGTCGATGTATATATGATATGATATGATATGATATGATATGATATGATATGATATGATATGATATGATATGATATGATGTGATGTGATGTGATGTGACGTGACGTGACGTGACGTGTCGTGACGTGGCGTGGCTTGGCATGGCATGGCATGGCATGGCATGGCATGGCATGGCCATAGCATGGCATGGCATGGCATGACATGACATAATATTGTACTTGTATTGATATTGCAGTTTAATACTGACACATAGTTGCATAAGTTCATGTGAATGTACAGAATGAAACAAAACGTACACACATTAGCCTTAGTTGGATATGCCGTTTATTCTAAAACTAATGATGACAGAAGACATACCTTCGATGACTTTGGTCGTTGAAGAATGTGTTGACGCTTCTATATCTTTGAAACTCACGTCCACTGCGGCCAAATTTGTGACGTTGTAAGTCTCATAACATGTGTACGTTCCGAACGTATATTCGCCGACGTCAATTATAAAAAGAATTCCACCCACGTCTGATTTTGCAATTGCGTAGCTTTGTGCAAGTACTTTGTCACTTAGATAACAACTATTAATATTTGTGCTACAGGCTGCTATCGTCTGTGTTTTTTTGGATTGTTTGTTTGTAAATTTAAAGGATATATCGCTGTTTAAAGAACATTCTATCGGTAGATGGGTGTCCTCTTTTTTCTTTGTTAGTAAAACTTCGAAAGAAGGTTGTATTCCCACTGAAAGATAATACAATATGTTTATATTTATTAATATTACAGCGGTGAAAGTATTTTATCATTGCGAGGCGATATATGAATTATATAATGGGGTTTTGATAAAAGCAGATGAAAGGATGGTATATAGAGAATACATAGTTTGTGCCGGGATGATGAAAGTTTATCCAGTGAGGCTTTGAAAATGAAATGTGGGCGAGCTTTAGCGAGCCCTATTTTTTTATTTCGGGCCGAACCGGATAAACTTTCTTCTTCCCGGCACCTACCATTTATTCTATTTATTATGTTTTATACGTAATTGCATTTTTAAAGTACTTTAATTAAATATTTAGTTTATAACTATATACTTTATGACGAGCCTCGAACTGTATAACTCGCTAGAACTTATGTGTACCTTCAGAAAAAATACTCTTAATTTAAAAAATAATCTGATTTTCTGACGCCAATAATATTCACAAACAAGTATTAGCATACAGTAGCCACTTTCAACCTGATATCGATTTTTGAAAAGTTGCATTGCGTCACGCCTACGTCATTCGGTTGAGTTTGAAGTTTACACAGTGTACGAACTAGGACGCGAGTGTGTTGAAATTTAATTTAAAATAAAAGCAATCGGAATACAATAATAAGTGTTTCTGTGTTTTGGATGGAATATGTTAATTCCATTTAAATCGAAAAGTGTATGGAATATATGCCTCGAATTGGACCGTCGAGATTATTCCCATTTGAATTTCAATTTTCTAGAATGTACTCGGATTGTGGTTGGGGAACATCGTGGGCAAAACTTTTAGTAATTTATAGATGTAGATCTAGTGTTCGCTCAATTTTAATAACTTTTAAACGAAAATTTAAATAAACGGCTATTATGAATAAACTATATCTTTGTTTTTTATTGAAGAATTTCTATTCACAACGAATGGCCCGCTTACAGCAAGTGTTTTGAAATGGAATAGAAGGAGATGTTTTTCACACCTTTATCAATTATGCCATACAAGTGCGGTGTAACAACTCATTATGGAAGCTAGGATCTCACTTAAACTAGACAACACGCCTTTCTATCGATGAAAAACTCGGGTGAGCACAATTGTATTTCTTTTTTTATGCCATGTCATTCTGGACAATGTTGATATTCGGCGCGTAGGAATACACAACTAACTGGATAAATCTTGCACTTCCTTGTTGACTGGAGATAGAAAAATTTATCCGGTCACCCATTTATTAGGTCACTGTTGCAGGTAGAAACAGGATAAATACGGTACTTTTAGACATACTGTTAATTATTCAGGCGATATTCTTATTGATTTGACAATAGCATGCGAGCTGAACAAGCAATAAACAGATATTATTGTTAGCTTTTGTGATATTTATGCGTTTTTATCAATATGTAGATAGCATATAAAAGATTGGAGTGAAGTGTTTAGAAGCAGTTACAACATCGTTCTGCAAATTCCAATTCTAACTGTTAAGTGATATGGCTCAAAATGATTTTTATATTCGTGTTTCAATTCTCCTGTAACTACAAATACGGAAATCGTAAAAGTGCTTCAGAACATTTAAACTCGAGCACTTCGCTATACGTAAATAGCTGAATTGTGTGATACTGTGACTATATATGTTGTTATAATTAGCTCAGCCGTAAATCAAACAAACATGATCTTATGAACCTGTCTGATGGATTTCAGTATATCTGATTTATGTTGTAATATTTTGAGAACAAATATTGTGAACAGTTTGCATTTACCAATTATGGAAGAATAAAACGTGCCAATGTATTATTCCTGGTATTACACAGAGCCTGTGCATAACAATTGATATGCAAATGTGCTTTATACATGTTAGAATTATGTCAGATGCGCAGTTCTAAGTAGCATGTTAAAGGCATACCTGCAAGCCATGCGATGATGAAAAACCCGAATTCATTTACAGGAAACATCTCCTGAAAATACATTCAAGTAGCACTAGTAAAATTATACATGTACATTGAAACAGGTACAAAGCCACGCTCGCTAATGTGTATATCGATATCACTATGCGTATGGAAAACACAGGGGATCAAGTGACGTTATTAAAAATATCAAAATTAATTTATCATGTACGCTTCATAACAAATCACCTACATAAGTATGTTGCATTGTAAATAGCAATACACGATAAAAAGGCTGTCAAGATACTGTGTTAAATCTGATTGTTGTTACACATATACACACGTATGTCGTCATGGGTTAATTAAATTCAGGTACAGAACCACCCATGCACAATTGTATAAAATTATTTCAATATAAAGTTGGTTAGGTTGAATTGCGCGTTTTGCTAAGAAGACATCAAGTAACAATTGTGTATTTGTGTTCCATTTTTCTTGAACGCTTCCTTAGCAAGCAATTATATTGGCTGCCTATTTAAAGGGACTATGTCAACGAAAAGGGCCTCAAGGGTGTATTTCTTCTTAAACAATTTGAAATTAATTATTAAGATCAAAACAAGCATAATATAACGGTTAAACTAAGATATATATAATGGGCAAAGAGTATTCGCATTCTAAGATAAACATAAATTAAAAATATGGGTAGTGTTTGTTTGCCACTTTTCATGTGTACATTTTGACGTGATACTTATCAGCATTTTGTATAATCACAAATTATACATTTTTCTGAACAAATCAAAATAGCGAAGTTGGTTAGAGCGCTGTCTACTGTCATTTCTTCGTATGGCTCATAAGGCGTGAGTGCCATACCCGCGTGTTTTGAATAGTTTTAAATATTTACAATATTGGACCTAGTATGGTATATATGTAACTGTGTACATTCTCTTATTTTCTTTGTGACAGTGATATGCATTGAAGAGTTGAACTGATCTGATTTCAAAACAAATGCGACTTGCGAGCGGGATATTGTACACAACGTAGGTTATATCCTTAAAAAAATGTTCATGGTAATAAAATTCTTGTTTGTCCCCGTACATGTTTGGTTTTAATCGTCGAAAAGATACAGAAATGAACAGAGGTATAACCACAAAAAGTTTATGGTTGCCAGTGCGTATTAATATTTCAGTAATGCTAAGCTATGTTTCCCACGGAAAAAATGTTTCACATTTCAGTAATGCTAAAACTTTTATACAAACAAAAGTTTAACATTTCAGCAATGCTAAACCATGTATCCGACAAAAAGCAGTTTAACATTTCACTAATGCTAAGCTATGTATCCAACAGACAGGAGTTTAACATTTAAGTAATGATAAGCGATGTATCCAACAAGAAAGAAGTTTAGCATTTCAGTAATACTAAACCTTTTATCCAACAGACTGGAGTTTAACATTTCAGTAATGATAAACCATGTATCAATCAGAAAGGAGTTTAACATTTCATTAATGCTATACCTTTTATCCGACAGAAAGGAGTTTAATATTTCATATGTGATTAACCTTGTATCCAAAAGGACAGGAGTTTAACATGTCATTAATGCTAAATATTTTATTTAACAGAAAGGAGTTTAACATTTCAGTAATGCTTAACCTTTTATCCAACAGACACGATGTTAACATTTCATTGATGCTAAACAATTTATCGAACAGAAAGGAGTTTAAAATTACAGTAATGCTAAACATTTTATCCAACAGACAGGAGTTTAACATTTTAGTAATGCTAAACCATGTATCAAACAGAAAGGAGTTTAACATTTCAGTAATTCTAAACCTTTTATCTAACAGACAGGAGTTTAACATTTCAGTAATTCTAAACCACGTATTCAACAGAAAGGAGTATAACATTTCTGTAATGCTAATCTATGTATCCAACAGACAGGAGTTTAACATTTCATTAATGCTTAAGTATTTATCTAACAGAAAGGAGTTTAACATTTCAGTAATGCTAAACATTTTATCGAACACACACGATTTTAACATTTCAGTAATACTAAACCTTTTATCCAGCAGAACGGAGTTTAACATTTCAATAATGCTAGCCCATGTATCAAACAGAAAGGAGTTTAACGTTTCAGTAATGCTAAACCTTTTATCCAAGAGACTTGAGTTTTACATTCCAGTAATGGATAGCCATGTATTCAACAGAAAGGAGTTTGACATTTCAGTAATAGTAATCTATGTATCCAACAGACAGGAGTTTAACACTTTATTAATGTTTAGCAAGTATCCGACAGACAGGAGTTTAACATTTCAGTTATGTTTAACCATGTACCCAACATAAAGAAGTTGAAGTTTCAGTAATGCTAAACCGTTTATCTAACAGACAGGCGTTTAACATTTCAGTAATACTTAACCATTTATCGAACAGAAAGGTGTTTCTCATTTTATTAATGCTAAACCATACATCCATCAGAAAGGAGTTAAACATTTCATTAATGCTAAACCATGTATCCAATAGAAAGGAGTTAAACATTTCATTAATGTTAAACCATGTATCCAACATACAGGAGTTTAGCATTTCATTAATGCTAAACCATGTATCCAACATAAAAATCAGATATATCGTCCTCTGTTGTTGGACCTAAATGGTGCAATGCTCTCCGTAAGAACATAAGGTGCATCTCAGATGAAGGCCAATTCAGGCGAAGTTTAAAAACACATCTCTTCACCGTTTTTCACAAGTGTTGAATGCAAAACGTTTTACTATACATGACTGTTGATGTGTACATAATTTAGAAAAATTATTTGTGAAGCGCAACAAAATATGCAATATACATTTTTGCGCTGTACAAGTGCTCCTTTGATTGATTGGTTGGTTATCAATTGTTTAAATTGGCCGAGCCCTGGGGGTCATATGGCTTCTATAGACTAATATGGCAAGTGGGTTTGACAAATCTTCTCCTCTGAAACCGCAAAGCCCAGAGGTTTCATATCTTGAATGAAAGATTGTACAGTAGTCCTCTACAAGTATTGTTCAAATTATTTCCCTGGGGTAAGGACAAGCCACGTCCCGGGGTCACATGATTTCTATAGACTAATACGGCAAGTGGACTTTACAAATATTTCCTCTGAAACCGCAAAACCCAGAGATTTCGCAATTGGTATATAAACTTGTATAGTGGTCCTCTACAAAGATTGTTTAAATTATGCTCATGGGGTGAAAAGATGCCACACCTCGGGATCACATGTTTTCCATAGACTTGTGAGCCAAGTGGTTAAAAAAAAAGTTCTCTTCTGAAACCGCAAGGCAGAGAAAATTAATTTTTTGTATGTAACATTGTATAGTGGTCCTCAACAAAGTTTGTTCAAATTATGCTCCTTTGGTGAAAATAAGCCACGCTCCGCTAGTCACACGGTTTCAATGGACCTATATTGCAACTGGACTTTACAAATATTCTCCACAGAAACTGGCCATAGGGTTAATATTTGGCATATAACATGTTATAATGGTCATCTACAAAGATTGTTCAAATAATGCCCCTGGCGTACAAAACTGGCCACGCCCTAGGCGTCACATGTATTATATAGACTTAAATCGAAAAAAATGGCTTTAAAAATATTCTCCTCTGAAACCGCAAGGCATATATCTTCATACTCAGGTGTGCGCTTTATGGTCATGTGGCCCTGTTGTTCAACATTGGTAACGACTGACATTTTAAAAGTGCATGTACTTCTTAACAATTTACACATTAATAGTGAGTTACTTATCTTTCTCAAATAAAAATATATTTTGATATAGTAATACATGCAGAATATAAAACATATTTATGTTACCATTGCAAACTTCATGACCTTAGAAGGTTATAAAAACAATGAATAATATATTGAACATTTGGAATTAAGGTTAACATGACAAATATTGGAGCAACACGATTCTTAGTTTTACTTTATGTTAATAACTAAATAACTAAACATACTTTGTGAAAACTGATATAATTGCACAAGAAAATAGTATATACGAAACGACAAACCTGATTAAATTGATAGTTGATCCAATTTTTAATGTGATGTTCTGTAATCAAACTCCGCATTTGCGTGAGGTTTGTTCTGCAAGTTTAATCAATCCACTGTTTAATACAATACTACATTGTTAATTGTTTAATAAAAGAAACTATCTTGTTTAAGGCTACTATCGACGTTGAACGACACACCCAATCGAACGTTTGATAACATACAATCATATAAACATTAATTAAACTGCAGCTTATCATAAATCTGCGAAGAGCTAAAACAATGCTTAATGATAATTGAGTCATACTCATAACGTTTATATCCTGATAACGTTTTAAACAGATTTTTCTTGCATCATCATTAGTCATTAAATCAAATACAAATAATTGTGGTTATATATTATATGTCCGTAAGACAATGCAGACCGCTACGTGCAAGTTAAATTACCTAAATTGTTTTGGGCTCATTTTCGGCGTAGAAAACCTTACTATTCAATGTCGCAAGGGTTTCATCCAAATAGTTATTTCCCGTAGAATAACACGTAGTTCACAATGTATATTAAAGATAAATATATTAACATTCATATTCTTAAAAAGAATTATTTTTCAACACGAATGCCTTATTTTTTAACACAGTGCCTTATTTATAACATAAGTGATATGCATGTTGTTGTTTTTTGTTGTTTTTTTATAAACCTTTGTCGAGGTAGAGTCGTATGTTAAATCTGTGAATGCCTGTCTACTACCGTCGACATGATATTAAATTGCCAACCAGCTTAAGATTTCAGTTATTATTTACACACAACGCTCTTACAATCATGATATTTGTAACTTTAAACCTAAGTTGATTGAAAGAGTTCAATGGCATGCAATCAGGCAATAAAACAAACACAATATATTAATTTTTTACTATTATAAACGTTCACAGTTGCGTAAGACAATTATCTACAAATATAATCTTTGTATTATATTAAGTTTATTGCATACCAAGTGTACATTGGTTGTGTGTGCTTTGATTATACGATGAGTATACTATGTACTCGTATATCTTATATTCATTATAATTAAGACAGATATTCTTCTCGCATGTGATTGCAACATAATAATCATTCCAAATACAAAGCTTTATGTATTCACTGCGGTTTACAGGAATACAAAAAACACAACACAATCAATAGTGTTTATAAAATATAAAAATAATGAAACTCTAGGGACATCACAACGCAATCAATAGTGTTTATAAAATATAAAAATAATGAAACTCTAGAGACATCACCAAGAGTAGAACCCTTATTAACCTCCGCTGGTATTTTATATGAGGCAAGTGACCAATGGCCTATACTAACCACAACCCTATTGAAAATACTAGGTTAGTGTTGAATAAAAATAATATTATTTCGATAAGTTGAACCAACTAAACCACGAGCGTTGGCCACGAGTGTCGAGTAAATAAACTTATTTTGATGCACTTACCTAGTATTATATTCATCCCAACTTCTTATGTATTTATTTTTTAATTTATAGAAAGAAAGCATACTAAATAACATATTTCCGAACATCTACGTCGACAGACGTTTGGACCAAATTTCCATTTATCATTCACACCAATGTTTTATATCAAATAGACAGCTCGTTATAGTGAGTGGGCTCACACAAACTTAATACTCCAAACGGTGCCATATTATGCTCAGTGAAATTAATACACTGCATTCCCATCAAATACACATTTGCTCACTACCAGGATTTATCTTCTTACCAAATGTTGTTATAGTCTTACATAGCTCGTCTGTTCCGACAGTAGTGTCTAGATATTGCATATTTCTTTCCGATGCATTGACAATTGATTGTGGTTCTATATAGTACTGTATGCGCCTTGTTTAATGACGAGATAAAAGGAGGGAAACCGATTGCATATGCTAATTGCTTTTAATGGTGATAATTGCCCTTAAAGGTATATATTCACAGATTGGCAATGTTTATTGATTATTACAGATGTCAGAAATAAAAGAATATTATATAATACACAGGAGAAATAGAACCTCTGAAACACTCGTAGGGTCGAGCTTCGATTAAGGAACACGTTTTCATCTGTGTATGCTTTTCTTAATATAATATTAGAGCATTTTTAGTCCAAATGCTTTCGATTTTACAGTTACGACGCCTTAAGACATTTTTTAAAAGTACAACAAATGTGTGTACAATTCGCTTTAATAATTTGAGTGCTTTATCACAAACATCAAGTAACGAAAAAACTGTTTGTAATACTGAAAGAACGCCACATTTTTAATTAAGGTTTGAGAACTTCAGATGAGACATTTGTGGAATAGTGCTTTATGGTGATAAAAATATATATTAGCGAAATAGTGCTTTATGCTATTAAAATAGACACTCATACGCATACACGTTTTTTTGTGTTCTGGTCTAATCTTAAATGATATGATGACATTCTGACGTGTTCATCTCCGAAGCCATCGTAACATTTCAATGTAAGCGAAAACCACGATTCGTAAAGTTCTTTAATTACAGGACAGTTTGAACAGCGATACTTAAAAAATTGAGAGGTTTCGAAAGTACAGGAAAAGATAACGTGCATGACGACAATGCTACAGATATGGACAAATATCGGACAAGGGATGAATATGTAGCAAATGAACAGGTGGTGATATTTATACATTTTAATGAATCATGAATTGTTTATGACAGATATCAGACAATAGATGAAATATGTAGCAAATGAGACAGGTGGTGATACATTTAGATATGTTAGATAAGGAGGACGTTGAAATACGACCTGGGCCCGTATTCACAAACCTCCTTTGGGAAATCTTAAGGAAATTTCTTTAATTCAGTAGATTCCTTAAGCCTCTGTTTCTTGAAAAGGTACTTTTACACTTGTTTTCAACAGGTGAATATGTATTGGATGTTTTGTATTTTACCCTTTTGTCTATAGAAATATATGGATTTCAATGATGCAATGTGACCTGAAATGTTCACTTAAGTACAACTGAAGTTTAGTTTTCCCTTAGGAGCTTTGGGAATACCGGCCCTTGACGACAAATAAGATTGCATTGATAAGAAATATGAAGAATACGTAAATGAAGCTCATATACATGTATCTAATAAGAAGTAAGCTCAAAACTTTTATAAATAATTTGTTATAAACAGAGCATCAATGTGAACCCTTTTTTTTTTAAATGAATACATATTTGTTAAAATTCGGTAATTTTTTTTCACATGCTTAAGATAATAAGTTACAAAAATATATAGATTTTACCTTCGAGTGATCGGATGCCTATCCCAGCTATGGATTGGTAAAGTGAAATTCAATACATTTTTGTCGAAAACCGTTGTCTTGTGTTTGTCATGTGTGCATACATTGGAGGTGATTTCAATGGGGTTCAATTTTAATGATTGAAACGTATATCGGATAAGATAATATGAACCAGTAAGTGTCGTATTACTAGCATGTCTTTTGTTTTGGTATATGAAGCCACAACTGCGATTCCTTCATAGGCTTATCACTGTGTGATCTAATCGTAGTTTTGTCATTTATGTCTAAATTATTAAAATTAAAATTGTTGGATTCAAATTGACATATAGATAATATACATATGAAAGGTTATAATACCTTCCTGCGACATGTCAAATGCAAATTAACGAACGGCGTATGGAATACACATGTGTGTACATATTTTGGCATTTAACGTGCGCCAGTACATTTAACAACACTTATTTTTTGTACCCATTCCAAACTATACATTAAATACATAACTTAATACAAACTATCGCATTCAAATTATTTGCTATCAAAACAGACTTTTTAACTATTTATGTGAGAGGAAGTGCAATTTTATTTTTTTTTTACGTGCATAATGCTGTAGCATATGTTGGTTATCTCCCTTTTTTAAAGACATGTATATGAGAATGTATTCGTGTTCAAACAAATATGTTTGTGTTACTCAGAACAAACTGAACAATTATATTTTTCTTGTTTATCCACCAACAAAGCCGAATTTACAGAAATATACGGAAAATAATGCAAAAATGTTTAAGAATGAACAAAAATAGACAGCGACTTGTGGATTAGCGTTATTAGCGGTAATATTTTAATAGTTGTATGTACAGTAACAAGGAATGATGTGGACGTAGTATGGAAAGCAATGGTATGCTCTCATTGGTTTGTGTACATTATATTTAATCAGTTAAATCAATGAAACACACACACATAGCATTAAAAATCCTTTACTTTTAT
The DNA here is from genome assembly GCA_027627225.1 of Congeria kusceri. NCBI lineage: Eukaryota > Metazoa > Mollusca > Bivalvia > Myida > Dreissenidae > Congeria > Congeria kusceri. The sequence goes on along the minus strand of JAPFQT010000116.1, from coordinate 405,976 downwards.
AGCGTGTGTACCATGTGTGTTACTGTTTACTTTAAACATAATGAAATTAACAAATTAATCTTATCTATACAAAGGATAACGTGAATCGATGCATCAGTTAAAAACCCCAATTTGCGATCTTTTTAATGCTAGTCTTACCCAATGTAAAATGCCTGATTCGTGGAAAATTGCACTCGTGTGCGCCGTCTTTAAAAAAGGTGACCCATCACTGACGTCTAACTACCGACCTATATCTTTGCTAAATACTCTTGAAAAGGTTTTTGAAAGGATTCTATATAAGCATATATTCAATTTTCTACAAGGAAACTCGTTTTTTACACCTTCTCAGTCCGGGTTTCTTCCAGGCGATTCTGCCGTCAATCAACTAACATACATCTATGACAAATTCTGTAAAGCCCTTGACAATGGCCTCGAAGTAAGAGTAGTTTTCTTTGATATAAGTAAGGCCTTTGATAAAGTCTGGCACAACGGACTACTGTACAAACTTCACTCTGCTGGTATCAGAGGTGACGTGCTAAAATGGATAAATAACTACCTGTCGTACAGGAAACAAAAAGTTGTACTTCCCGGCGCCGAATCTCGTTTTGCACATATATCTGCCGGTGTCCCCCAAGGCTCGATTCTGGGTCCGTTGATGTTTTTAATTTATATAAATGATATTGTCACGAACATTCGCTCGTGCGTAAACTTGTTTGCAGACGATACAAGTCTCTATATGATAGTAAATTCTCCTGAACAGACAGCATCAATAATGCAAGCCGATATTGATCAAATAAATACGTGGGCTGAACAATGGTTGGTAAATTTTAATCCTGCAAAGTCAGAATCTTTAATAATATCAAGAAAGCAAACCAGACCAATACACCCAACCCTAACAATGCAAAACGTACCCATTCCAGAAGTCGATGTTCATAAACATTTAGGAGTCCATTTAGCTCATGACTGTTCCTGGCACGAACACATTTTATATATTAAAGACAAAGCATGGACACGATTGAACATAATGCGTCGTCTTAAACATACTCTTGATAGAAAAGTTCTGGAAATTATATACTTCTCGTTCATAAGACCTATTATCGAATACTCAGATGTGGTATTTGATAATTGCTGTCAATTTGAAAAAGATGATTTAGAAAAAATTCAAATTGAAGCTGCACGAATTGTATCGGGTTGCACCAAACTGGTCTCGATCAATGAATTATACAAAGAGGTTGGGTGGGAAACACTACATATGCGGCGCCAAAAACATAAACTAACTCTCATGTATAAAATTACCACAAATCTAACGCCAACATATCTTAAATCTATAATACCTGATACCGTCGGATTTAACAACCCTTATCCCTTGCGAAATGGTGCAAATATTAGAAATGTGACAACCCGCACAACTACATATTCAAATTCATGTGTACCCTCAACAATTATGGAATGGAATAACCTTCCTCTAGAAATACGTAACGCTGATTCACTTAGCATCTTTAAACTGAAGCTTGCTAACGTTAATGAGAATACTAAACCTAATTTATTATATTACTAAGGTGAAAGACGACAACAAATGCTCCATTCCAGACTCAGAACTAATTGCAGCTCATTAAATCAACATCTTCATATATGCAATATTGTTCAATCACCCCTATGCACCTGTGGTGCAGTCGAATCAGCTTTCCATTATTTCTTGGAATGTAACTTATTTAGGCAACAACGAGAAGTTCTTATCAATTCAATATCTCCACTGACATTCCCAACGCTTAACACTATTATATATGGAGATGAACACATTGACTATGATAAAAACACCCGTATCTTTGACGCAGTTCATTTGTACATTAAATCTAGTAAACGATTTGAAACCTAGGTCTCTGTCACTGCGGAAAACTTACTTCATGTCAAACTGTTCCTTTTTACTCGAGCCTTTTTCTCTCATGCCTTCTCTTTCTGATGTTCCAACCTCTTCCCTGTCGAATCCTCCCTCCACCCCACTCTCTAAGCGTTTTTTTTCCAGCTACATGTAGTATCCTATATCTCTGTCTAACAATCAATTTCAATACATGTATATATATTCTAACACATCACTGCCACTAATAGTAATGTTACATACGTGCATGCACATGGAGAAGAACCATATAAGATTTTATCTTCCGTTCTGATCCATTTTCTGAACTCGTGATTCATGTGTAACTGTATATTTACTGTACACTTATATATGTGTTCAAGAAATAAAATATGTTTAAACTAAAGGATAACGTTGTCAGCAAGGCAATTCCAAAATAAGAATGTTACGCATGTACCTGATATCTCATTTACAATTATAGCGTGTGTACCACGTGTGTTACTGTTTACTTTAAACGTAATGAAATTAACAAATTAATCTTATCTATACAAAGGATAACGTTGTCAGCAAGGCAATTCCAAAATAAGAATGTTACGCATGTACCTGATATCTCATTTACAATTATAATCGTTATTTTATAACTCATATCTAAATATTCAACGGTTAAAAAATATATTGGCGTATTATTACTCGTAGCCTTTTTGTTGAATTTCGCAGCCTTGATATATCAGAGTTCTACTAATATAATTTAAAATCGTCATGGACTAATGAATTTGTATGTTTGCGTAATCAAAAATAAAGTCTCAACATTTCAAAAATCGCTGAATGTTCCCTGACTATCGCTTTTTATTGGGATACACAGTATAAATGCTTATTTGACTTCAAATCGTTTTTATATTAGATATCTAACATGAATGGTATATTACGGGAGCTATAAATAACTATAAAGGCTCGTCTGATACATAATAAGTATAATTCATTCCCGAAATTATTTTCCTACATTGGTATTAATGTAGGCTAAACAAAATAGTTATTTCGTCACGTGAATGAATATAGCATTCTGTTTATGGCATACAACGTGAAAAGACGTTCATAATTAGCCTCAGTTCGAGAATATGTTTATAACTTCATTTTAACCGCTTATGTAAACAATTATGTAAATTGTTAATCCCCAAAAGTATGCAACAGTTATTGGCATACGTTCAACCATTGTTTGAAGTTTGCATTCGCTAAAATTAGAAAATTTGTATGATTCTATTGGCATTCAATTTTCCCGCTGCATAATTATCGCAACAAATCTATGTTAAAAATTGATCTTAGAAAGCTACGCCGAAAAAATTATACATCGTCCCTTGAAAGACAGATGATGTCATCAGCATATGTGTATACAAGGGTGATAGTACCTTTTGCTTTTCAATATACGATATGTCAGTTAGATGTAAATCGTTATAAATCGTCGACAGCCACCAAACATGCAGCTCCTGAAATCCGTCATATGTTACAAACCTTAATTGAATGTATAGGAGTGTAGCAAGTAAAACGTTGAGTAAGCACAACATCACGTTACTCAGCTAAATGCATCTTTGTGTGAATCTTCAATTACAACCAGACCATCTGCTATTGATTGTGCACTGTATCAAAGAGTAGTATGTCGAAAAAAACATACGACTACAATACAAAAATCGAGGGTATAAACTAGTACATTTTCAACTTCGTATAATGTTAATCTTCAGTTGAAATATAATTTGACACGTTTGAGTAACTAAACGTCACTATGTTTATCTGATGTAACAACACATAATCATCGTTAATAAGTATATTCTAACTTCATGGTTGAAATTCCACGCAAATATACCTCTCATATTCATATTGAGTAGTCTGTTTCTAAATTACGTTGTTAGTGATATATTGTTGCATCATCTTTGCAATTTTCATATATTAATAATGTTTTCATACATTTATGATTCTTATCAATATAATAATAGACAAACTCCATGAACTTATCATAGAGCCCTCGTATATAACAAAGGACAGGCGTGTTGCTGTGTTTGTTTTTATAAATTGTTGCTGTGTTGTTGTTGTTGTTTTTTTCCTATGTCCAAATTAGTATGGCGCAAGTGATTGAGCCATCAAAGTTTAATATTGTTATCACTAATTTAATGTGAATGTGTAAATACATAAAAGTATCGGTTGACTGTTTCTGTATTAGCCGCAACAGAAACATGTCATATAAAACATTGTCAAAAGGAACAAGATCGTGTATATTGTTGAATGTGTGTCCGATTTTCTATGTTCTGTTCTAGTTAATGAATTTATTAGATCGGAAAGTATAAATAGTGTAGAATGCATGCACGTGTATCGATGTCGTTATACACTTTTTCTGCAATATATGTTAAACAATCTTTCTATATGTATTAGTTTCATAGACATTACAACCTTCAGACATTTTTCCTTCAGACAAAATAAGGGGTCCTCTTATTAAAAGTAAAGTTGATGTGGAAAGAACAACAGGGTAAACTAATAAACAAAGTCGTACAACTACAGAAGGTAGAAAAAGATTAATACAACAAAGCTTAGTTTATGCAACGTGTTATTCTAACATGATACTCGCTAAAATTGTCCCGATTTTTAGCGGAAGATATTCAAAGTAGTTCAAATTACAATTGCAAAAATATGTCAAATTATGTTAAAATCGAAATAATAATCGCATTATAGTTGTTTAATGGCCAATAAATTACTCTTTGTCGTTCTAATGCTTGGCTATTAAACAAGTCGGGGTAACGCCCTCGTGGTTAAATTCCTATGCATCAGAACTCAAAATTCTTGTTTATTTGCCGATATACAACAATAAATCGAAAATTATTTATTAAATAACTAATGCATGTCATATGCTTTACGTATATTTGTTACAATTCAATTTATACATGCATCATGCTTGTTAAAAAGAAATATAAGCATTTTATCATGTGTACTTTCCATGTTGGATGCCATATCTTCCCAGCAAGCAAGCCCGTATGGGCCCAATATTGTCTATAGCTGGGCACAAAATACCATATGGGCCCCATGTGCGTCCCAAATTATATGTGTTTGCCAATAACAGACCCATATGGGTCCGAGCAAGGAAGCCCATGTGGGTCCACTGCATGTATGCCGATATGGATCCGCCAAGCTATATCATGTGGGCACGAAATGTGTTTTATCTTGGCTGATATACCTCATGGGACCAATTATCTTGCCACTATAAAACCCAGATGGGTCCAAGCAAAGTAAATCCATTTGGATCCCTACTAGAAAGCCTCTATGGGTTCCAGAAAGCAAGTCCATATGGGCCCAATATGGGCTATAGCTGGGCAAAATACAATATGGGCTCTAAGTGGGCCGCATGTGCATTATCTTGCCAATATAAAATCAGATGAGTCCAATAAAGTAAAACCATGTGTGTCCTTACTAGAAAGCCCATATGGGTCCCAGAAAGCAAGTCCATATGGCCCAATATCGGCTATAGCTGGTAAACAAAATACAATATGGACCCCAAGTGGGTCCCAACTGATTTTTTGCCCATATAACACATATGGGTACAAGATCGGAAGCTCATATGGGTCCACTGCGAGTAAGCCCATATTGGTCCCAGCAAGCCGCCCCATAAGGGCGCGATATGGGTTTTACCTCGGCTGATACACCTCATAAGCCCAGTGTGGGTCCCATATGCGTTATCTTGCCACAATCAAACCCAAGTGGGTCCAAGTAAAGTAAACCCACATGGGACCCGACTAGAAAGCCCTAGAAAGCATTCCATATGGGCCCAATATGGGCTATTTTTGAGCAAATATACCATATGGGACCCATGAGAATCTTAAATAATATACCACATTCGACCCAGTAAGCAAACCCATATGTGTCCACTGCAAGAAAGCCCATATGGGTCTCAGCAAGCAACCGCATGTGGGCAAGAAAAGTGCTTAACCATGGCTGATAAACCATATGAGCCCTGTATGGGACCCAAATGCTTTGTCTTACCACTATAACACCCAGGTGGGTCCCAGTCCAGCAAACCAATATGGCTCCCAAGAAGTAAACCCATATGGATCCCAGCAAGCAAGGTGTATATAGTCCAAGTATAGGGTGCAGCTAGTCAAATATACCATGTAGGCCCCATGTGGGTCCCAAACATGTTTTTGCCAATATCAGACCAACATGGGACACAGAGAGCAGGTAAGCCCCTAAGGTATGTCCCTATCAAACCCAGGAGGGTCTCCGTCAAGCAAACCCATATATGTTTTAGTTGAGAAAATATACCATATGGGCCCAATGTGGGTCCCAAATGATATTTTTGCCCATATCAGTTTGATATGTGATCAACATTTTTCAGTTAAGATGTGTTTTTTAAATTTTAAAATGCTAATGGGTTGTAGCAAATTTGCAATTAATTGTTCATTTAGTGGTTTAAGTTTTTTGACTCTATAATAAAACGCTATCTCTTTTGGACCATTATGTCCTGTTAGACCGCTGTGTCTTATTGAGATCCGTTGACAGCTGTTTTGAAAAATGAAAATTCAACCAGGAAACATGTTTGGCTTTTTTATATTATACAGATGAGTAAGTTATACAAACTGTTAATAACATACATTATATAAGGCAACTTAAATTTTCGCAAGAGTTTGGTTTGCTAAGCCCGATTTGAATTTGTAACACTCTTTCGCAAAATAGAACATGAATTTATGCTATTGTGCAATCAAAATATTGCATTGCTATAATTTTGATATTATTATAGGCACAATATCTCATTGTTTGCTGCGTTGGCGGTATCAAGGGTTGAAGAGAGAGCAACTAAGACAATGACGAACATGTATAATACAGTCTCACATACAATCCTTGTTCTTGGTCAGAATGCAAACTGCTTTTCAGCAACCATCCTATAGTGGGCATTTTCTACGGGAGTTAATTTGCTATATAATTTATAATAATTGGTATAACTGTAATGTAGAAACAAGTTCCAATGATAGGTGTATATGTTAATATGACGCTTGTCGTGGGAAAATCGGGCTTTATGCATGTGCATTAAGTGTCATCCCTGATTAGCCTGTACAGTGGATTTATGTTTAGAAGAGACAGAAAATTCCATACAATCGTAGGCTGATCCAGTGTCCGTATTCACAAATATTTTGAGTCTGAAACCTAGACTCAGGCTCATATTTTAATAGCTTAAAATGTAAGATTTCTTCGGGTAAAAAGTTTTTTTAAATTTAAATAACTCTATGTTTGTGTCGTACACTTGAGGATGAATGTGATTATTGTGTGACTTGCATTATGATCGATTCGCTATTGTGATTCCTATCTTAAGTTCAAATCTAAAATTTAGACTTAGAATGTTTGTGAATACGGGCCCAGGACGACATTTTACGCACATGCATTAAGCCCGATTTTCCCAAGACACGCCTCATATGCATCGTCGCCTAATCTAAAAGTGCGATGTATCTTGATTCTAATGCATATCATTATAATTGCTAGACCTGGTCTCGATTAGAATATCAATTATTTTTGCTTCTATAATCAAAATAAATGTTAACATTATTGTAGAATGTTCTCTGACAACTTTCTAAGGTATTGTTTTTACAGAAATCGGTTGGTGTTTTGCAAAATTAGGTTGATGTAAAACGCTTGCAAATCACCACGCATCGAGGATAAAATAGTATTATGCACAATAACTTAACTAATAACTAATCAAATTATGTACTGGTATGTGTCTTCGTATAATTGCGGAATGATAAACATTGTCAATCTCCAACACACGCAGCCGTTTAAATATGTATGTCTATATAGGAGTATTTCGCAAACTTTATGACTGTTTTTTGTTTCACTGAACAATTTAAACCTGTTGTTAAGTTAAAATAACAAGTAAGCACTTAAGTTTTACAAACAAATGTGTGTATTAAGTTCACTTAATTTACATGTAAAGCAGCCTCAGATTTATTGAGCTGAAATATATGACGTTGTTTGTTTATCTTCAGAAATAGTCAAAAGAAATGTGTCCACTGAAAGTCGAGCATTGCTACAATTAATAGCGCTAGAAGGGAAGAAATGGAGTTTGAAGTACGGTATTAAATTAATAATTACCGGTATATTTTGTCACCGACCGAGATAAATAAATTAAGGGAAGTAAAATGTGTAAATGGTGATGTTCATGAAATAGTCAAAAGAAAGGTGTCCACTGCAAGTCAAGCATTGCTACAATTAATAGCGCTAGAAGGGAAGAAATGGAGTTTGAAGTACTGTATTAAATTAATAATTACCGGTATATTTTGTCACCAACCGAGATAAATAAATTAAGGGAAGTAAAATGTGTGAATGGTGATGTTCATGAAAAAATAACAACAGTACAAGAACAACAGTCGGGCTTTCCAGATATTGACATAACTATTTCAACAGCTGCCTGTATAACTTCCCGTATACGTTTTAAATGCTAGTGAAATATTAAAAAAGAATTGACATATTAGATGTTCATTTTCTTCAAGTTGAGAATGTGTTGACTGTTTGTGTCGTTCAAAATAATATTATTACACTCACATACAATTGTTTACATATGAGCAATAAAGCATTTTGGTAATAATTGTTAATTGAACATGTATTGAAAATTGTAAGACAAACATGTAGATCTCGATATGCTTATTTGAACATCTGTCTCAGTGACACATGCAGCATTGTGTGTTCTTGTACTAATTTTAAAATAGTTCGTTTGTCTTATTTACGTATTATGATGAATAGCATATTTTAAAACATGATTTATGTGTCTAATTATCAATACATTTATAATGAACACCATTTTAAAGCTTTGATGATATGGTCCAAATTATACTCCAAATAAAATGTCATTTGTTAAGTGTTGGTTGTTGCAAAGCTCTATATGACAGATAGGTGATTGTCAAGAAGAGTACATTGTTAGCAGGACTACAGACTGGAAAGCTACTTGTGGCCACTAATAGCCTATATTTATATTGTTCTGTCTATGAAGTTTGACAACCATAGAATGTTTAACACAGCTTCGCAACAACTACCTCTGTATAAAAGACACATTATGAAGAGAATTGTTTGGACTTTTTCAGTAACTATTTTATTCACGTTTTCCTTTAGGACCCAGATGTGTTGCAACCAATATGGCAACCATGCAAATCCCGGTTGCACCTTCTGCAGTGGGGCCCTTGTGGGTCTCCCATCAAGGTCGCATCTGTGTTTGCCCATAATGGTCCCATGTAAAGACCACAGAGGTCCCATGGTAGACCCATATTGCAACCCATATGGGACCCACATTTTTCCCGGTTGCATTTTCTGGGATGGTGCCCATGTGGGTATCCCATCAAGGTCCCATTTGTGTTTGCCCATTATGGTCCCATGTTGGTCCCACATTGGTCCCATTTAAGACCCATATTGCAACCCATATGGGACCCACATAAATCCCGGTTGCACTTTCTGGGGTGGGGCCCATATCGGTAGCCTACATGGGACCCATATATAAATCCTCAAGGGGCCCATATGTGTCAAGTCTGGGCTTGCTTGCAGGGTTATATTACATATCCACAATTATATTGCGGATATAAGTCATTGTGTGTCTCAGTCTTTTGATGTACAGAATAAATGCGAAAGGAAGCATACGCTTAACAGTTTCATATTCCATTATTAATCATCGTCGTCATTAATCAAATGTACAGAATAAATACGACGGGAGGCATGCGGTTAACAGTTTCATATTCCATTATTAATAATCGTCGTCACCATTTCGTCGGAATTTGCCTTTGTGGCTTTATTTCAGTATTATATTTTATTGGCGTTCCATAGACGAGTTCACGCTAGTCAATATTGTCTTACCATTGACTTTTTCAAATCGGATTTAACTGAATTATCTATTATATTTGATTATATAATGTTTACCAATATTTGAAATATATGGATTGCTTTGAGCTTGAATACAGTTTGTTTGGTATGTGTTGTTGTTGTTGTTGTAAATTATGTAAGAGATTAAGTTTGTGTTATCGGTCGTTGGAAAAATGTTAATATTTATGAAATCATTTTATCAATTATGAATGCTATTTATGCATTGCTTTTGCTTTTTGGTATACGCTTTTTTCGAAAAATTGGTTTATATGAAAATTACATAACGCACAATTTTTAAGGATTAGTTCAATGTCATGAAATTTATATTGAAGATTCACTTTTAAACGTCTGTATAACAACAATTATGTTATCAAACATCCTGTCCTGTGCTAGAAATAAGCGCACTTATTATATTATATTAGTATAATAATACAAATGTACTATTCCACTTGAATACAGACAATTACCACTTGAGTTTGATAAGTATTAGTTCGAAAACGCCATTAACTTAATATCAAAGTTCATATATACCGTACATATCTTAAGCCATTAATATGTTTAATTGATAATATTATTCCACAATCAATGTGTGTTCTTCCGATAATGTCTATTTGATTGCCTTTGTATTATAAATGCTTTAGAAGTGTTCCTGTATGTTGTAATTGCTATAAATATGCTATTACGTTTAAGGCAATAAACATATTGAATTCAATTGAATGGGATATTATATTTTACAGGTTTCTCTCGCCAGACTATAATTATCACAGTTTGTTGCGCATTGACCTTGGTCATTCTGGCAGCTACGCTATACATTTGTCTCTACCGGAAGTACCAAACTATACCTGAAGGTTGCTTTTTAATCCTTTTTATTTGCATGCATATATACTATAGAATAATAATTGTGTATGTTACTTACGTGTCTTAACAAAATCAATTCCTATATGTCGCACTATAATTTTAATAAAAATCATAATAATTTAATAAAAATAATAATAATATTGTTATTATTAGTATTAGTAGTAGTAGTAGTAGTATGATCATAATATTAATAATAATAATTATTATTATAATAATAAATATTTTTATTAATAGTATTATTATTAACATTAATATCAATATTAATATTAATATTATTATTAATATTATTATTATTATTATTATTATTATTATTATTATTATTATTATTATTATTGATATTTATTATTATTATTATGATTATTATTATGATTGTTATTATGATGATTATTATTATTATTATTATTATTATTATTATTATTATTATTTTATTATTATTATTATTATTGTTATTATTATTATTATTATTATTATTATTATTATATTAGTAGTTGTAGTTGTAGTAGTAGTAATAGTAGTAGTAGTAGTAGTAGTAGTAGTAGTAGTAGTAATAGTAGTAGTAGTAGTAGTAGTAGTAGTAGTAGTAGTAGTAGTAGTAGTAGTAGTAGTAGTATTAGTAGTAGTAGTAGAAGTAGTAGTAGTAGTAGTAGTAGTTGTAGTAGTAATAGTAGTAGTAGTAGTAGTAGTAGTAGTAGTAGTAGTAGTAGTAGTAGTAGTAGTAGTAGTAGTAGTAGTAGTAGTAGTAGTAGTAGTAGTAGTAGTAGTAATAAAAATGATAATAATAATAATAATAATAATAATAATAATAACAATAATAATCATCATTATAATGTATTGTATATTTGTAGCCAAACATAGTGTACACGTGGAAAAAATCATAACATGTAAATGTGTATGCAGTATATGACTATGTGACTTAGATCTATGGTGTACATTTTCGACTCGTAGACCACATAGTTATGTATAATGAATCTCTCGTATTTATTCTTATTAGTTAAGATGTTCTATGCAAAGAAAGTATAACTTCAATACACAACACCTCAACAACATTAACGCTATACATTTCGCCAATATTTAGCATGACGGTGATGACGTTATTTTCAAATGTTGAAGTCATTTCCGCAATAAAGCCGTGTTTCCGTTAAACAAGTGCGATAATGTACGCTGAAAAAAGACCGGCTATCAAATTTTGTGTCAAAAATGGATTTTCAAGAATAAAAACTATAGAAAATATGGTGAATGCATATGGAGATGATGCTCCAAAGAAGACTGCTATTTACAAGTGGTTCAAGCGCTTTGAAGAAGGGCGGGAAAACCTTGGTGATGACGATCGCAGCGGCCGCCCAGTAACGAAACGTCATATGACGTCGCTGTCAGCAAAGCGCTGCTTTACAAAGATAGATGGGTCACAATTACAGAAATTGTAGCAAGAACTGACTTTAGTTATGGGACGATTTTTAACATCATTCACGAGCATCTTAACATGCGAAGAGTGTGTGCACGTTGGATCCGCAAGATGTTAACAGACGATCAGAAGCGAATGCGATCGGAATCATGTCAACGGATATTGCGGCGATTGGAACGCGAGGGACCCAATTTCATGGGAAAAAGTCGTAACTGTTGACGAAATCTGGATAAGTTTTTAAACACCTGAGACCGATTAGCAATCTACTATGTGGAAAACACGCGGTATTCCATTCCCGAAGAAGTTCAAGCAGATTCAGTCCACCAAAAAAGCAGATGTTCATAATCTTCCCCGACTTTAAAGGTGTGTCGCTGGTGCATACTGTACCCCAAAGGCAGACTGTCAACGCAGCGTACTACTCAAAGATGGGTTGAAGACATTAATCGTAACAATATTTGTATATTATATAGTGTAAACCAGACTTACAATCTTATAAATTATTCAAATTATGCATCACATTTTGTTTGTCATTTAGGTTTTGAAATATAACTAGCAGCGCATGCGAGTACCACAAAAATGATAACACAACAAAAAAACTGATTAAAATCACATGTCTCTTTAAAAATGGTTGGGGTACTCACATGCGCTTATAGGTAAATTTTACAACAAAAATGATACAATTGACACAAATCGTTGTTTTCGAGGAAACGCACGCAGTTTGAACGTTCCGCGTGACGTCATGCGTCCACACGATGGTTCGATATTCGTCAAGCGTATATACTGATCTAACGACAGGCATGATTGGTATTGTTTGTAAATGAAATTAAAACATCGTCAATGTTATGGGCCAAAATCAGCCCTTATCGACCCTAGTCCTTTTAATCATTATCAAACAATTTGAGAAACTATCTAATAATGGACTTTGTTATTAACCGATGAGATAAATATTAATTATATCGGTGAAACTACAGCTGCTTCCATTTATAATATAAAATGGTATTTTATTTAAGGCGATATACCATTTATCAATATAATACACAAAAACACCCAAGTATGGAGCGATCAATGCTAAGAATTTGGATTTTAAACTAACTTTGGTTCAATACAAATAGATCTACATGCAAATTAAAATTAATAGTACTATTTAAATTAATAGTAATATCAGGAACACATTATTCAATCGAACTGCGATTTAAGAATCAAACGGTTCAATATAAAAGGGACTATGTCAACAAAAAGGGCATCAAAGGTGTACTTTCTTTACAAAAATCTGAAATTAATATATAGCTAATGCAACATAATAACTGTTATAAACATAGTTTATACAGTTTCTACTGTAATTTCTTCGTACGGCTCCTAAGTTCGATACCCGCTTGGGGTTTTAATTTTTTCATACATGTTTGCTGATATTTGGCAGTCAATGACAATGGTTCGTAGTCAAGCTATGTTTAAAATTAGTGACCATTTAAAGGCATACCTTCAATGAGATCGATTACACATATGCTGAAAACAAGGGGGCCGTGCTTAAAAGAGGAGCATTGCCACCCGTAACCTTCGTGTCAATCTTGTGTAACCTTTTAATTGCACATAACGTGGTTGTGGTTGTCACCAAGGCAACCACATTGAACGTCATCAGGAAACGCGGTCCTTACGTTGCATTATATGTTAGAATATAAAACGGTTGCTTATATCGTTAACGCCAAAGCTTCATGCAATCTATAAAGGTTTATTAGTCCATTGGTTGTATTAGTAATCGTACACAATAACCCATACGTATGGGTATTGGCATATTCAGGTGTGTGTTAATGCACGATGACGATGATTAATAAGGGTCCAATATTATATATATATATATATTATTGGAATTATGTTAACATACCTACTCTAAACGCCCTACCTATATACCTTCATTAATCTTAAAAATCAAATATGAGTTGCAGGAACAATTTCTTGATTGACAATGTGTTAGAGGTGTTCAAATGTTGTTTTCTATGTTTAATCCCGAATTATTATTTCTAATAAATACTGTATATTTAAATGGTTGAAAAAACAACGGTAAATTTGCAACGTCAACAAAGAGTTAAATAATTGTATTATTCGTAGACGGATATTATTTTCTGTTACAGAAAATATTTAAGCACATTAAAAAGTTGTTTCAAAAGGAAGTACTAAGTGAACACAGATGTTTCAGTAGTTTAACTTTCAGTTGATACTAGTTTTTCCTTGTGCGGTGAATACTTGCAAATTGAACATCACTTATTCACTTTATATCGGAAAGCATTTGCTTTGTATATATGTACACACTTATTCATCGGACACCATAAATATATTGTTATAAATTGTAAGTCTTGGGAACAATTATGCGGTATTTGTGTTACGTTAGGCATAAATAACCAAGTCAAATACCTGCTTAAAGTACCAATTGTTAAAATCGTTACGTTCTTATCTACGCCTACACATGTACGTCTATATATATTCTTTGGATAATACACATCGATGCAATAAACAATGTACACCACGTTTTTCAATGTACAGTTGTATTTACAATGTGCTATATACATACTACAAAATTACAGCATAGACAATAAATACTATATAACATACATCACTTTACATCTTGTTTTTCATTTAAGTAAACACACGCGTAAAAAATAACGTTTGAAATAATAAAACATACACAACTAATCCAAAAACAAATCATTGTAAACGTATTAACTCATTTTCTAGAAATGGATAATCTGAAACAGTTCATCTTTGTTGACTTATCAGACATAGCACTATACATCACGTTAACAAATGTACACACATTGTTTATGTACACATTACACTTCACATAATACAAACTCTCTTCATATAAACATAATGCAGTATTATTTGCACATTGCCACGATATACAAATAATTGCAAACACTTTTTTTTTCAATAATCGCATCAATGCTTTTTGTATAGAGATATATCTCCATTATGCTCACGCACTGATTTTTCATCAAAACATAATTGAAAATCCCCAGATGAATTATATGGCCAACTTGGTGTTTGCATTTGTTTAACAGATGTATGCATTATGTCCATTTCTATTGCATGGTTTCCATTCGTATTTATTTCATGTTTCAATTGATTCCAAGTAGCTCCCATGGTCATTTACCAGATCTTTCGCCTGTGACGAGAACAGGATAAAACGACACAGTTATGTACATTACACAAACGTTGTCAATATATATGTGAATATGTTTGATCAAGGAACGTAACACGATTTGACAACACTATTAAAACAAAATATTAAGGAAGCTATGTTGCACACGCTCAAGAGGAATTATGAAAATATATGTATATGCACTGAAAGGAAGGTTACCTTCTTTTTTCGAAATTATACAACCCATACATATAAAAGTAAATTTATGTATTGTGAGTCTTCCGGACTTCATGAACGACGTAGATTCTCATATCGAACGGTTTCAGTCCTAAAAACAACATGTGTGATATAAAACTAATTGTAAACATCATAAAATGTTAACGGGGTACACCGAACAATTTAACTTTTTTCACAAATAACCTTTGAAATGGCATGTGCATGTATACGAACAAATGTCTCATAATCTATTTTCCATTATCAAACTTCCAAATTAAATGGCTGAGTAACATTAACTTTCCAACAGTGTTGAAATAGTCAAGTATGAATGTAATTGACGTGCATACTACTATTGACCAGTTTACCGTAAGTTTTGAAAATTAATCTCACAGAAACACAACAACCTACTTCGAATTCAGAAGCTTGGTAACAGTTACTTTGAAATAGTATGTTTACTTTTAATTATCATTATCATGCGTGTCAAATACATACTTGTGATGATCAGATTCCTGTTCTGAAATAAATGCAAACATCATATTGTAAGCTATTTAAATGACGTTAATATAAAAGAGATATTCAAAATACATGTCGACGCATAGAGAGTTATGTTATATTGTTCGAAAATTTGAAGCATAAATAGCATTTTTAATTTGCTATTTCACTCGATAATAACATAATTAAAACTGGCCACATGACCGTTTTCGATTTGCACCTCAAATCAGACACCAGATTAAATATATGCATGCGTACATATGCGATCCAATTTAAACAATGCTTACTTTGATTTGCCTGACGTCTACATGATGTTCGATGAGGCAACAGCCATGAAAACATGTGCATCATCGGTTTATTGTAGCTCAGCAGGAATACGTCCATAACAGTAGTTTTCGAAAGCGGCGGACTCTTTGATGTTTGGATCTTCGTTCATATCTTCTAGAGGAGTCATGGTCACATTTACATCAATTGTTGGTTTCGGGACAGTTGGAACATAACTTTTGGCAACAGAGGAAACTTGGGTATTTGCATAAGTATGGTTCATAGAAGCGGTTGAATCTCGGATGGCAGAGAGCTCTACATGAATACTTTCTAGAGCAGTGCCCTCGGTAGAGGTAGCAGCGGGGACGGCGGTACATGTGTTTGTATATCTTTGAGTTCCTGGTCGGCAGTGTTGTCTATATTTCTAGGTGTATTAGTTCCCCCGACATTACGACTGAGACCACTTTCTAAAAAACAAGTCATGGCAATTTTATATTATATAATATTTTGTAATATATATTTTAATTATAATGTATTTTATACATAAATTACCATATTATATAACACAATTATGATGTGTTATTATCAATATTGTTATTATAGTATTTTATAAATGATTAAATATCTTTAATTATTATATTGTATTTGATCATTATAATGCTCAAATTGGCGTTTGAACCCGTGATATAACTTTACATATGTACATAATGTTGTACGAATTGTGCAATTCAATACATGAAAATAACTCGGTCTGACGTGCCTATATGGCAGCATAATGTAAACGGGTGAACTAGACCCCATAAATTATAAGCGACTTCACGGAATAAATTGATATTTTGGGCCGAATCTACCAATAAGAGGTTGCTATGGAGACTGTAATTAATTAACCAATGTAGATATAGATATGGACAGTTTTTGTAATATAAAATATGATGCGCAATATCGTATTCACGTTTCAGGCTAGATGCATTAGATCAAACAAATCTTACCTGATGTGATATATCAATAATCCAATATGAATTAGATCAACTTATGTTCGATTTGAACATAATCATAACACACTATACTAGTTTGACACTATTTCCACTCGTGTCATATTCCTAGCTTCAAATACGGTATTTACCAGCACTGCCACATTCCATTTTCCATGAGGCATGATGTTGCTCGAAATACAACGTATTTAAATCCGGACACAAATGTACATACCGTACAGTAAGCATTATACTCCATAATTTTCTCCTTTAGATTTATAATACTCTCATGCGAACAATTTCGTTAAAAACATGTTATTTCATGATTTCTAACATTGAATCGTGTTTTTTTTTTACAAGATTGAAGATTCATTTTGACCTGCGTCAGGAGTCATTTTCCAAAAAATATTGTGACGATTCTATTACGTCACATAGCTAAGCTATGATTACTGTAGTGGCGTAGAGCGAACAGTAGAGTATCGGACAGGACCAACACAACATGCCCCCACATCATTGATGATCGGGGCATAACAATATATAAATAAACTTGATGATGTTAGGATTTATATTTTATTTTTTTAAGATTAAACTACATTTCCTCACCTTAGAATGAAAAGGACCTATCTTACATGTGTTAAAGAAGCAAATAGGTCATTTTCATTCTAAGATGGCGAGTTACAATTCGTCAAATTCATCTTAAAATAACACACAGCAGCACGTTTTAAACGTGCTTCGTCACGTTGTTATGCTTATTCAATTAGGTAATATTCATGTTTAGTGTTTGTCATTATGTTCTACCCAATCAGAAGTTTCAGAAGTTGATATTGTACGAATTTGCTTTCTGAATATTTGGTCGGGAAATCGAACAGTATCTTCAACTATTCTAAAAATTATCTAAATTTTATTTAGATCGGGATCGATATATAAATCAATCCAAATACATCGCTTTCATTTTAAACATAACTGTCTGGCTCTGCTCAAAATGTAGGTTGTATTCTACAGTGTAGCCCGCATTCGTGTTCATATACCAGACTTCGCGAAACCTCTTAATCATCTGTCACCATAATTAGTACATGATACATACACCGTTATATAATTAATTTAATGGTGTAGGCTGTACAGCTAATTGTAGAGTCATAAGGCCTTTATTTGGTAAACAAAACTTAACCTAGCATACTGGTACTATATATAACTTAGGTGTGATATACATGTTGTAAGACGCATATGTCTGGCTGTCTGACAGGTTTTGCATTGTCTGATTTACCTGTGTCCGTGACCGCATTCACGATGAATCGTGCAGTTGAACGGACGGAACAATAACAAGCGGCATGCTAGGTTTCTGCCTCCGAAATTATAATTATTCTTCAATAATACTATTCTTTTTTGTTCTTGATATATTGTTTTTTATATTTTCGCCGCCGCCAACAATGTTGCCTTCGACGCCGCCATAAGTAACACCTATACGTCGCCTTTTTGTCCTCACAAAAAACAAGAAAACCAAATATACACTAGGAAGGAACTTCTTGATATGTGGTAAATGGTGTTTAAAATCGGCTACGGAGCAACGAATAACAAACTTATTTTGTCAGATCATGTTTAAATGGAAATAATTTGCAATTGTATCGTTATTAGTAAAATAACAACCTCATTTGCTCTGATATGCGTTTTTAAACCATTTGGGGTAACGCCCACGTTGTATATTTACTTGATCCAAATGGTATAAAAATAGACGGCGCTTCGATTTTACCGCCCCTCTAGCGGATCCAGGGGGGGGCGCACCCGGCGTGTCCCCCTCCCCCCTTAAAACTTCCCGACCATACATATGTTGGCATATATAAAAGGGTCAAAACTGGGAATGTATGCTACCATTTCTTTCAAATTATAACAGTAACACATAGCCCCGTTGTACCAGGGCAAAAGTTTAGCGAAAACGAAAAACTATAGACAGTGGGTATATATAACTTTATTTAAGGATGCTAGTATTTTCTGTTATAAATTTATGTATTTTATAAAGATGTCTGTTGCAATACACAGGAACATAGTTTAGGTCCCGATAGTCTAAATCGGCAAACTATTTGTTCAGTCATCCATTCTCAATCACACCAATTTCATATTGTTTTCTGCATTCATAAGAATGATATAACGTTATAAAGTAGAGGAGTGTCTACAACGTTGGCTCCATATCCTGTCGATTTCTTATTTTTAACGGCACCATATTTCAGCGAAATTGACACAAAGTCGGCATCACTTGCCTTAGTAGTTCATAACGCAACCATACGAGTATCTTTCATAATATTTCATTTAAAAATCATGTTCGTCAGTCTGTCCGTTAGTTCGTTTCGATGAACAAAACACAGTGTATAGGACATTTGCCGACAATTAATTGATGGGCATCAGTGTGTACGTGTAAGTTACTAAAACGTTCATTTCAAAAAGAGACACATAGGTACATGATTAATAAAAATAATGTTCGATGTGTGTGCGTTTGAATGTAGTCAGCTACTGGTGTTTCATGTTTAAATATATTCAAGATATATGTAACATTGAATGTCAAATATGTATTTAGTGGTCAGGCACATCAAACAAGGGCAATTTACCGCCAAAACATGTCGTTCAAACATAATGATGATGATGATATGCAAAGATTTAGTAAATATCTTTGATACAGATCTGTAGCTGATCAATTCAAACCCATAGACAACTTGGCAGCACGGAGTTATAACTGCATGATCAAAAGTGTACGTCCCCCCCGAACCCAATATCCTGGTGCCGCCCCTGCCCGAGCCATTAGTTCATATTGATAGTAGTTTAAATATACAAACATTTACTGTACCAGTGATTTGTCATTCCGTGTTTTACCTTTTTCGGGAAAAAAGATTAATCGAGAACATGATCAAGTTTCAATGCGCAATAATGATCTATATCTATCCAATGTTGACTAAGACGCTTACTAATGTTAAGCACGCGGTGCACGTGATAAACATACAGAAAGCGTTGTTCCGTCCCGCATATAATGGACACTTCCACAACAGTCTATCATAATCATATTAATCTTCAATCAAATTATTGTACTTGGAAGCAATTAAAGCATTTTAACTAGTTCACACAAGAGAGCACGTGGTAATGTTTGTGAAATTCAAATAAACTTGTGTGCATGTTTGTGATATTAATAAATGGAAATTGATCCTGTAACAATAGTTGGGAAGGAATTTAAAATATTCGTGGATAGGTATATATGCGTGTCGGATAGTACCATGAATGCGGTAATGAAACTAACTGATAAGCTTTCGTAAAGTTTAAGATCATTGCCGCATAGTTGCCGCATATTTTCTTCGATTGATCATTTAACAGTATAAAGGGTGATTATGACAATCCGTGAGCAGTTCTGCGTTTAGGACAATTTCCTGACAGAATAGGCATATCATTCTTAAACGAAAAAAATACAATTTTTGCATATCATACAAAGTTTCATTTTCACACGCACAACTGTTCACGTTTTTTAGTATCATTCAATTTAGATTTTTATACAAACGTAAGGATATATCACAGTTCTCTGTTATACAAAATGTTCATAACATCCATGCTTTTCATGCGGATGACACATTTTTGTGCATGTCAGCTAAATTTTCAGGCCAGCAGATTTGGCTGGATTTACATGAAAAACATTGCATCTCAACTGTCAATACATGTGATTAAGTCACTTGAACATCCAAATTCAGATAGGCGTTTCGGATTTCGATTTTATAATACGCGTTGTCATACCTGATGTATTTTACAAGCAAAGCTATATTAAAATAGTTTCGTTTTGAAATGAATAAGTATAGTTTTAATATACTGATAGTAATATATACTAATATATACTTAAATGTGGAATTATCTTTACATACTCGTATTGAACACAGTAGATGTAAATCATACAATTTTCAGGTACGGTCGTGTCATTACTGCGCAAGTAGTAGGGTTTGAGAAGAACAATGTCTACTTTAAAAATTAATACCGGACTAATTCAGTTCGAAACACTTCATACACTAGATTAACACTGTAATCTAACTATAAAAATCATACTATCAAAAATAATACGCCATGATCGCAAAGCCGACACACTCGCAACGCCCGCTTCTAAGTTTTACAGCTTCATGTGTTGTTCTTTTTCTTATAGTGACGTACGCATGATAAAATTTTGGTACATAAGAGTTCAACTAACATTTTATTAAATATTATATCCTTGCCTGCTGATCCGAGTTGTAAAAAAAACACAACACATTTATTGTATTTTATTTCTTAAATACGGGATTGTCGGAAAAGGCTGAATTTGGCATGTATTAGTGCAAATAATTGACTGTTCAACATGCAACAACACATCGTTATTTGTACATGCAATACATTTTAATAATCTGTATGTCTAAACATTAGTTGATATTGTTGGACGTGTATTTGTAATCAGTCAAGTAGTAAGCATCAACGGTACGCCAAAAAGTAAACCACGACGTCAACTCCAAAAATAACGTCACATTTCGTCAGAACGCTTATACAGTAGTCGTGTTTGACGTTGTGGCAAAAACATATGTGTGGTTGTAAGATTTTAAAAATATTACATCCTAAAACTTGAAACAAATGGCCAATTCAGTGATACAAACAAATTTCGTTAATTTTCAAAATGAGGCCAAACTCGGCCCTTAACGCACCTACTCCTTTATGGAAATACTCACATGATTGCATTAAATGCCTGTGAATCTCAAGAAAGAATTTTAAAGCCCTTTCTAGGTTCAGACCCAACTACTGTCTATCCTAACAGGTTGAATGGTATTGTGGAAAATACATCAAAGACACTTGCGATTCCTGCATATAAAACAGGTATTTAACTATAGTGATATCTGACAGCTTCAATTAAAAACATAAAGATACATCATATGTGCGTTATATAGTATGTAACTGTTAGCTAGCTAATCGATGTTCTAGATATAAAATGGCGTTTGTTACTTGCAATGTATATATAATGTGTATAATACGTGCTACATGTGCTTAATAAGGCAATGATGAAATCATTAGTTGACAGTAAATGATTCTACTCACGTACAGTGTAACCCAATAATGTAAATATGCGTACGTCCTATGTAACTTATCTGTGTGGTAGTAGCTGTTATGCAAGTGATTATCTATGCATTTGTCTAATCGATGTAATCATCAATATACTGTAAAATTAAACGATAATCTAACTTGAGTATGATTTCAACATCATATGATTTGTTCGCATATGTCTAAGGTTGTTAACAAATGTATATGTAATTCATGGAACTACATTTATACAATTCTGGCAAAGCACACATTTTCTGTTTCTGTTTCTAACAATTAGAATGGGGCTTGTGAATTTTGACCAGCATTTTTTTCTGCATTTCGGTAGACCTAACGAGAAACTCCGGATATCAGAGACTAATTATATTATATTGAATGTTTACATGTTGTATGAAAAGCCAAAAGTGATTGGGTGGGGTGATCATATTATGTTGCCAAGAAGTCAACATTTTGCGGCAAGATCATAGACAGCCAAATGAAGACTGGAGCTGGGTGGGGTCAGTCGATACTGCGCTATAACAAATTGTGATCTTGTGATTTGGATATTCAGACGTTCTGATAGCAGGTGTACATTTAGTTGTTGTAGGCAACAAAATAATGTTTTTGAACTTGAAATTTCGATCGATTTGTGTTTCCTTAAATTTATGAAGTTAAGCAAGCGTGTATTTCGTGCAACATTTTGACAACAAGTATATAGCTATTTTATTCTTTATGTCCATTAAAAATGACAGAAAATGCACTTTGTTTTTATTTCACCCAAAGTTATCACAACTGACCTTCATAGCAACAGAGGGTTAAGGTAGTACCATTATAATCATTTCCCGCGTTTTTTTATATAAGATCGGCCGATATCGGTGACTGTCGGAAAGTTTCGTTACCCAGTTCATAATATGCACGTTTGGTTCAGATTCGTGTCGAACACATGATAATTTTAATATAAGCACATTATTTTATATATAATCACATTATTTTATACATGTTAGTATCATATTTATGCCTCTGACGAAATGCAAACAGATACATATTTTGACATAATGAACAATTGATAGAAATCGAAACCGAAAGTCACATATTTTGCGTGGTATAAACAAAACCAACTGTCAAACAAAAATGATAAATTGGAGCAAAAAGGGAATACTTACTGACAGACAATCGGAGCCATATAAAAAAAAAGTCACCAGATCGTTCATATGATGAACCAGCTTGAATCCTGATCATAAGGAGAGGAAACACATGTAAGTAAAACAAGAAAGTGAAATAATTTTATTTTGAAATTTCTGAATATATTAATATGTGTCTATAAAGTCAGAACGTAATTCATTAGAGGATAATGTGATGCTTTTCGTTTTAATGCTTCAAATACGAAATTGTAATGCTTAAATGTACAAATAATATATTAGTATACGTAATGCTATTTACATGCATTTGTGTTTGTCCATATTTCTATATCTACTTACAGTAAATGAACATACAAGTCACGAAGTACATGTATGATATGTCAGTCCCTTAGTTTTGAAGCCTCAATACACTTTAATAGTTGAGTACTTATACTTGATATGTTTGCCATTTTGCTTATGAGTGTGTGCACCGGTGTTTCTTAATGATCAGCATACTAATAGGGATCCATTAAGTAATTACACAGTTTTGACATTAATTTTACCTAACACTGAAAAGTATGGCTTACTAGGTTTGGTTGCAAATATACTGCAAAATTGTGTATATATTGTTAAATATGTAGTGGAAAACAATCAGTTATTGGATTGTTTTAAAATATTTTTGCAGCTGAAGGAAGAAAATTGACACAAATCACTCGGAATGCTTCCCTGGGGTTCAAACCTGGTGCTCAACACAGTACATGTTTTTCTGACAGTGCCAGTTGGTGAAGTAGCAGCCTAAATTATCAGCATATACAGCCTCAATTAACAGCATAAACATCGTTGACTTGAAGATGATTGAAAACTAAGATAATAAATAAGACACTTATTGTTGATGTACGGTGTGTTGTCCGAGAGCTAAAACGTTGCAGGGTGTGAGTGGCATTGTGTGTACCTCTAGATGAATAATGAAAAAAGTTTGATTAACTGAAATAATAACTTTTAAATATTAATATATATTACGTTTGATTGATATAAATGGTGAACTAAACTTAAAATGCATAATTTATGTCACATTTGATAATTATTGGTGTGTATAGCTATTTTTTATGAGGGTACGATAGTTTTTCTTCACTTGTTCAAAGAGTACACGGTAAATTTGTTTCTAACTGTTTATTTTAGTCAAATATATGTCACAGAAGAAAAATAAGTAAAAAGATGTAAGTGAAAAAACATACCAGTCCAGAAAAACCAAAACATTTAAGACAACATATTATTTTATCTGTTTTCTCAGCTTCAAGTTTATGCTGAAAATTGATAAATATTAATACTTTTATCTTCTTTAACGCCATATGTTGCCCTATTGTATAATCTTCAATCATTACTTGTATAAAAGGCACCAACATTTTGGATATATTTGCGACTATCGTTGAGGTATTATTTTTATCTCATCCATAGGGTAAAGGAATTTTGATGGAAAAATGGAAAAATGGATTGTCCTGAACATTTTCCCCAAAACATTTGTTTGCATGGAAAGCCACATTCAAAATGTGTAATAAGATCAGTGAAGTAATACAGATAATAGAAATCATATTTAACATAAGGTGTGGAATATTGCCCATTACAGTTGTTCAACCTTAAACAAGTAGTCCGGTCTGTTCGCTGTAATAGTGGGATTAATATTATTTTCTATATATAAACATTATCGATTATCATTTGAAACATCTAATAAACAATGTCGTTTTAATAAACGTATGTACATGGTATGTTATTTATTCTTAGGGTCCAATGAAATAACAATTGAGCCATTTTCAATAGATCCAGACATCGGTTTGAAAAAGTCGGA
The DNA here is from genome assembly GCA_027627225.1 of Congeria kusceri. Taxonomy (NCBI): domain Eukaryota; kingdom Metazoa; phylum Mollusca; class Bivalvia; order Myida; family Dreissenidae; genus Congeria; species Congeria kusceri. The sequence goes on along the minus strand of JAPFQT010000116.1, from coordinate 380,930 downwards.
AAATGAGCAGAACAAATCAGAGGAGATGCATACCTTTGGTAGTATTGCCTTTTGTACGATTTCTTAGCGGTTAGATCACTGACATAGCCTCTATGCTAAGACGGTTTACTAGCAAAATTGTGCTCTTTCTGAACACACGCGACGGTAAAGATGCGATATTTATTTCCGAAAAATAAAGTAAAGAAAATGTATTAAAATCCAAGTGTTTTATCTAGAAATCTTGACTAGTTGTAAAAATATGTATACCATGAAATGTGATTGGATTTTACAGGAGTATTCGCTCTCATAATGTGGGCTATACACACACAGGCTCTTCTAACTAGACCTTCGCTTAATCAGCTATAAAATTTGTTTTTTAACCCGAATTTCTCCAAACATTTTAAGAACACAAAATAATATATTATACTTGGATGTATTTAATTTGCTTTGACTGAAATAACGTGTCCATACAAAACTTCACGAAAATAAAACATAATATCAAAACAAACATTCTAAAAAAAAGGCGATAAATAACTAAAATATTGTTTACTGTAAAAAATTAAGAGTATATATGTGCGTTATTTTCCTTTAATTTTAACAAAAAATCTTTACAAATAATGATCTAATGAATTTCAATCTAAATAAAGAAACAAACTATCTTATTATAATTTCTTCTACGTGGAATGCGGCCTATAACATGCAAATGGCGCGCGTGCGTCCTGTATACTGCATAATAATCCTTTCCAAGTTTTGCCATTAACATTTAAACTCTTTCTTAGCTATTTTTAACGAATAATTTGCATTTATCAAATATCAAAAACCAATTAGAATTTTACCACGTGCCCCTTTGTGTAAAATAGATTAAACGTTAATCACGTTATATCCAAATACAATGAATGGATGCGATTGCAGATTAATTTGCATATGAGTGACATTAAACAAAAAAACATATATTATTTATTTTGGGTTGGTGTTTTACATAAAATAATTGATGCTTAATGCATGGCTGGAGTGTCGTTGTTAAACACTTTGATTATAAACTGCATCGAATTCCCACATACACCACGATTTTGTCGTGCAATTATTTGGGTGACACCTTAGAGCACGAGAAAGTATAAATGATCACTGAACCGTTTACTTTTTACAATATTGTGTATGATGGGGCTGTGCACAATTTTAAACCGGTGCGATTTGTAATAATTGAGAAAACCGTAATCAACTGCTAACGGTTGTGCCACATTGTACTATCCATTGTTATCATCATGTGTATACTATTATTGTTATTCCAATGTTGCTTTATACTCGATAAATTAACGTTTGCAATTGCACGCCCAATGCGCCGTAAGTAGGCGGTGGCAAAATCAACTTGCAATTTACCTTTCAATCCATGTTGTTCGACCTCTTGATCATCTTGAGCGTCTAAAAATAATTAAAGTTACGTTAAACGTATTCGATGACTTAATTGCTTATTCTAACAGAATACAGGCTACTTTTTTTCTATAGACAAATAGTAATATTATAATTGTTTAACTACCATATAAACAACGCAAATAGTAGTCCAGAAACTGAGCGCAGCATGGTACATTGTATCTCTCATTACAATTGATAAAGAAGAATCGTAATAATTTCCGCATGTTTGTTGTTTATCGGCCAATAAACATCTCGTCGTCGTTCTGATGCGCGGCTAGCGCCCTGAAGGTTAATTTCCTACGCATCAGAACTCCAAATCGTTGTTCATTGGCCGATAAACAGCGATAAATTGAAAATAAATTTATATCTTAAAATAACACATTTACAGTGTAACTGCTGAATTACGTACAATTCACATTTTATTTTTGTTTTGGATATCTGAATTCGAAGCGGATTGACTATAGTGGACGTGCCCATATGTGTCCATATTTTGTGACAAAGTTATTTTATTTGTCTGTTAAGAGCCGGAAATTTGAGTCTTTTAAACATTTTACTTACGCCATTTCATTTCACACTTAGGAACCATAGCAGTCCCTTGTGCCTCAAATGTATTAACGCAGTAAATTATATATTTGACAGGCTTCCAGAAACATAATTTAATTGGCATCGTTAGCGGCGCAGTGGCGTTGGTGATTCTTTCGGCCACGGTATCCATTTGCATTTACCGGAAACTCCGCATTAATCCACGTTGTATATATGCGTTGCTTATAACGTTTTGTAAATATGTAAAGCAAAAAAAAAAAAAAAATAATAATAATAATATATATATATATATATATATATATATATATATATATATATATATATATATATATATATATATATATATATATATATATATATATATATATATATATATATATATATATATATATATATATATATATATATATATATATATATATATATATATATATATATATATATATATATATATATATATATATATATATATATATATATATATATATATATATACATCACGAGTTAATATAAATAAGATTGCGATAGATTAATATAGTAAACTGCACAACTCATTGACAACATGTTTGTTTAGGTTTATCGGTTTGGCTACTCTATCCATAGATAAGTCAAGTTGATGTGTTTCTTTGGAGCTCTGTGTAAATGACCCAAAGAGCTACATTACATACATTTGGCTACGGGGTCATATAGGCATGTCCATTGAACGTGTAATTTATTATAGTACCGATAAGATATCTTGCATGCGCATATTGATATTGTATGCATCATAAGTATAAAAATGTAAATAAGTGTGACTTAAATGTTTGAACACCCATATAACATGTCGCAAATGTGTTATACATGTTTAGATCTGTTTCCCATCTTCTAGTAAGAACACATAATTTCACTTTATTTTCCCGAAGGAACCAATCCGCCACAATCCCAACAGCTGCGGATCACTACCACAGTATCGCACTTTCAGTTTTTGCCGATAGTTCACCATGCCTACCAGTACAAGTATTGCACTAGATAATTTAGATGAAAACGAAACATCAACCGATTGTATGCATCATTATCAAAGTATTCATATGACAACTGATGAGAGCGTGTTTACGACTGCTTCTGAGTTGAACATCATGCAAATATCGGACGATTCAGTGGAAGCAATCACAGAACGCACATCTCCAAGTAAGCATCATTTATAATGGATTGCACCAGTGACACATGATTGGAGTTCAAAAATAAATAAAACAATACAATTACTGTATTTAAACGTAATAATGTTTACATTGTCTTATGTATGTCTTAAATACATAACGTCTATGTCAAGTATGAGGTCATCTACATTTATATTATTTTTACTGACAATGTCGTGTGTGAATTTGTTTCAAACGGTATGCAGGGATCGGAAGTCCAAACGTATGTATCCTATCTCTCCTTTATGTGTTTATACATTTTAATACGATTTCATATGTAGAACAGTATGTGTACCTTACCTTCACAATGTTTAAATATGTAAAAATAATAATTTGTGTTAATTACGTTTGTTTTGTTTTGTGAAGTGTGAATATAAAATATAAAAAAAGATTTGGATGTATACATTTGTGGCTTTTTTTTTCGAAAGAAAATTAAATACAGTTAAAAATAGTATAAGGTTTGTCTAAATTGAATAAGGTTAATCTGACTTGAGCATAAAGATGTAACTATCACATTTAATTACGATGCTCTTCTTATGTGTCATTGCTACATTTTAAAACAGTCCCACTGTTTGAATGTTGATGTCGTTGATGAGATTTATTTTCAAATATTTCAGTTATAAGTTACTAGTATGTGATGAAATGATATGCTTCATACTTACATGTAACTGCATGAGCATACTGTTTAGATAACGCATTCATGACAATGATTCTGTTTCGTTTAAAACTGGATCTGAGAAACTACGACGATCAAAATGCAGAGAAGCTCATATTACTGTCATATTTAATGTTGTTGTTGACGTTTGCATTGTTTGTATTGTTGTTTGCGTTGGAGTTGTGGTCAAATGTCACATAGTCATTGTATTTCTGAACAGTTTCAAGATAATATAATGCATCAATTTATATAGTAAATGAAATGAAAAGCTATCAAAATGGTGTATATTTTCATAAACGTATTTCTTTAATTATTATTGTAAATAGATCGACTGTTTACCAGAAAGCCTGTACATAGTTAATTGTATGTTGCTAGCACAATTACTTTGCAGTTTTTTTTTATTTAAACAGGGTGGTCTTGTTTGTATGATGCGAATTGCATATATATCGTTTAAACACATTTTGTAATAATTTGTATGAACGTGTCGTGTATGTCTAATATAAATCGACGCGTGATGTACAAGTGTCGTGTCTTTAAAACTCAATCTGATTCATAATCATCGCAGCAGTATCTGTCCTTAGGCGTTAAAAATAATTACCCCTACCATATCTGGAAGGTTTGTTTTTATTAGCGTTACATTGAGAGTTCAAGTAGGAGAAAAAAATAAAAATATGCTTTGTATCGCAAGTCATAATGACAATGCGGTGACTTAACTGATGTCCACGTGTCCTTCTGCGTGTCCTTCCGCGTGATCATCAGATTAATTCTTGCATGCGATCTAAACATGGTTACGTGGAAGTTAGGGTTCATCTTGCAAGAGATTTGAATTATGCTCAGAACGAGTAATATTTCTGCATTGAGGATAAATAGACATCGTATCGAAACATTGCTATCCTGTGTCACAAACATCAATTATTATCCTACATTTTTTTATGAAGTATACACAAATCAAGTTGTAAAGAAACTGTGGAGACTGTCGAGTATTCCCAATAGTTGGCCAGGAAATACAACAATTTGTGGAAAACAACCGGACATACCATATGACTGACATCATTATACATTCCTCAAACAGAAAATAATCCCATTGCAAATTTACTTCAGTATTTCCCGTGCTATATATCAAATGCGTTATCTTATATACATGAACAAGATACACAGGGTCTTTTCTATATTTCTGTTGATGCTTTGTTTATGTTTCTGTTGTATAAATATTCACTAAAATGTAATATAGCGACCTTACTTTAAATAAATAGGGAGTATTTGTTTTTTTCGGTGTGATAACGCGTGATATCATCATCGGAAAGGAGGCCAATTCATATTTGTTCAAGCGCTTGTACGAGTGAAAATATGAAAAGTGTGTCCCTTTCCGGTGATGATATCACGCGTTATTACACCGAAAACAAACACATTTTCTGTTTATTTTGATTCTTTATAGTTCTTTACTTTTGAATCATTTTGAACGGATTTTTAACACGATGTTTTCAGTTTTATGTCAGTACTACTTTTCTCTAGAATGCGTAGTAATCGTGGATTAGTAATAAACATCGCTGCGCCATGTTGGCTTACGATACAATGTGCCGTGGATTAGTTAAGCAATTTACACCGCAAAAGAATGACTCTCGAGTCTATGCATTATACTGGCATCGTTTTAACAGTATGACAGTCTACTATGCTGTTCAGAATGTTAATAGGCAACGCAGAATCCCGGTTTCTGCATTTATTTAAGTTTAAATTAAATTTGATACACGTAGTCGTTGAATAATGTTCAGCTTTTAAACCGAAAAATTCACACTCATTGCTGGTTTAAATATATTTATGATAAAAGTACGTATTGAAAGTGAAAGTGCGTTAAGTTCTGCGACATTCACATTTTCTTAAAATAGCGTGTGCATACGTGTTATGATGTAAACAATAGTTAAAACAGTTACGACATTCAAACGCACATGTGATTGGCAAGCAATTCAACACGTAGATGCGCGTTAAAATGTACAACAACAAAAGATGTACTGTGATACATTGTTTTGTATAATTATTCTGATTTAACAACATACTTGGATTAAAATTCGGTCAAGAATTTGAAGAAAACAAGATGGCGGAAAATTAAACGCTGAACACTTCTTACAATAACACATTGGATACTTAAATACTTAAGCGTGATTACGGGATATAAAGACTTAATACACAAAAAACAATACATAAGTATGTGCTAAATGAACAAAAGTTCTTCTTGTTGGATTTTTGAATTGGATAACGGGCATTGTGTAAACAAATATAATTTTTATGATATATTAAGCATAATTTTACAGAAGCTTTAGCTAATAATATAATATCAATAAACGAAATTCAAAGGGTAAACATCAAATGTGATCAATTTAATGCTAATATATAACTAACCCAACTTGCAGATGACACTACATTATTTAAAAAAAAAACATCAAAGAAATACCGAAAGCTTTGACAATTATTGACACATTTGGGGCCACATTTGCAATTAAATACACATACAACAAAAGGTATACTAATTGGCAATTTTAAAATTACTTCTGAAACAAACATACATGATATAACTTTCAAACAAATTGTAAAATCTCCAGAACCTATTTTGGAACAAATCAAAACCAATGCCAAATACAGAACTGGTTTGAGACTGTTTTTCAAGTGTGGTTAAGTGTGAAGACACTTGGTTAAATTGACAAGTTGTGCCGCGTTTCTTTGCTCTATGTCCAGAAGGTAATCAATGAGCGCACACTCAATGGTTGACATACTGCAATTCCAAAGTACACATACTGCAAACTCTCGGTATATTATGATATTATGATATCTTCAAGATGAGACAGGTGTAAAACTGATTTTTTTTGCGCTTATTACGGACGAATATGCAATCTGTTACAAAACTGTAGAAAAAAGCGATGCTACCGCGTTTTTTTTCTTGAAAACGTGACAAATCGATATAGTCAAGTTCACTTTTGAAACTTTCGCACCGTGACAACTGAAGATGATTTTGTCACGTGTTCAACCAAACTATATGTGCCTGTTGTTGCAATTATCGTATTAGATAGGTGAAAGGTCTTCGCATTGTGCGTTTATAAACTGTTACAGTATTCATGACAACTAATTGGATACATATGATGTTATTATTATATCAAACAAGCACACACAAAACCCCGCTTAATTTCTTTATCAGACATTTGTACTTTGTGGAAATTTTATAAGTCAAACGGTAATATCATTATTATTGACTTGAAAATCTCCGAGAGTTTAATTAACAGTACGTTTACTGCATGCATTTACAATCCTCCTACAATTGGTAAATTTCAAGATAACCAATGAAAATCATTAATATCAAACCTAATGCATTATGCCAACTTTTGAATGCGCGCGCATCGATTATTGCCCCAGAAGTTGTCTGTCACCGCTCCTCCAACCAATCTGTACACTCGTCCAATCGTACTTTCCATTTCTTATCGTTGTGTGTGTATTAAAATTCCTGTTTTTTCAAACGATTCAATGAAAAGTATTACTGTTTTAATCAAGAGTCAATATTGATGGACAAGTTGCGGAGAATACATTGAATATTTATCGCATATTTAATATAATAAATTATTAAAACAAATCACACGATAAAATTATGTTTACAATAGGTTTACTACTTTTTATCAGTGGTACTACATATTGCGGTAAGTGACAATCGTCCTTACAATTATATTGCAATATTAATACAGGTTTATTAATTAAATAGACACTATACAATTGCAATCTGAAGTATTTTGATTATATTTGATATGTTATTATTGAGTATTATTTTTATTGTTAAAATGACACAATAATATGCACACGCAGTAAAACAATTATCGTTAAAGTCTCTTACAGCATTACAATGTCCACTGTGCACAGAATATTAGAAACGGTGACAAATGAAAATGTGTCATTTTAAGAAATAATTTTTTGGTTTCGAGCAGTATTGCAAACGCCTCATATCAATTTACGTCATCAAAACACTAAACGATTTTGTAAATAAAATTGTGGATTTAAGTGTGAAACATGCATGTTGTATTTTTAATAGAACCTTTTAAATGTAGCTAAAAAAATGACTAAATACAGCTAAATGAAGACATAGGAAAAGTGTCAGTTTTACGAAAAAGCTCAGGCAAAATGATTCATTGAAACATAAATATATATTTGCATAATAATATGATAAAAATAGCATTTTTTATTGTGAAAAACATGGCACGTCAATCGTAAATGCATGTATTAAATCAAACAGTGCGAAAGAGACTTGTTATAACAGTACATAAAATTGATCGTTGCAATATATCATAAATAAAATTATGAAGAGTGAATAAACACCTTGATAAAAGAAAGGAAATTAGTGTATAACTTCTTTTTATTAAAATAATATACATATTTTCCAGTTTTGGTGCACACTGATGATTTATATATTCTTCATTTCCAACTGAAACTAGTGAATATACTGACTATAATGAACAGCTTCAAGTCGAGTGTGGTGTACAATTATAAAAGCTTTTTCATGCCAAATATGAACGGGATTAAATTGATGTGTGTAATAGTTGCGCCCATTGCTGGTCATATACAGCTGACAGCTCATTTTAAAATTAATGTAACTCTTTAACAAACTATCATTTGTATGACATAAGTCAAATGTTTATAATGAACATTTGGAGCTAATAACTTGCATGCACGGTTTAATTATTCTGATGAACTGTGATGGCAAAACAGATAGTAAGGTTATACTGGCCAAGTAGCCCATCAGTATGTACATGTACAAGCATTCCTCGTTGATTATACAAACGACCACTGTAGAAAAACGTGTGCACAAAATGCATAGTAAAATGATATTAGAAGTATAGGCTTCTTTCAAAATTATTGATTTTCTTAATTAATATGGAAACTACAATCAAAGCGAATTCAATTGTTTTTATTTATTTTGTGAAATGAACAGTTTTATAATGTATGTAATGATATGACAAATGCAGAAAAATCATAAATAGCATTATGCATGACCTGAACTTTAACGACATATGGCGCTGTTTGAATCCTGAATAATACACATTTACCTGGCATTCAAACTCTAAACCAAAAATATTCTGCAGACTCGACTATTTTTTAACTTCAGACTCATTATCGAATTAAATACACTCCTCTTATATTAAACCTGGCTTCATGACAGATCATTCAGTACTGATATTAAAACTTAATAAATTTCAAGCTGAGCGAGGCCCAGGCTATTATAAACTAAACAACAGCGTTCTGTTAGAATCAAACTATTAGGAGCAAATCACAGAAACAATATCAAATACAGTAAGCAACAATAAAGACGCAAATCTTAATACTACATGGGAAGTTATCAAAGGCAATATAAGAAATACCACTATAAAATATACGTAAAAAAAAAAGAAGTAAACAAATTGGAATTAAACACTATCAGAGAAATTAAGAATCTGGAGAAACAGTTAAATAATAATAATAATAATAATAATAATAATAATAATAATAATAACAATAAATTTTATGAAGAGGAAGATATTAAAATTAGACTCATAGCCAAAAATATTTAATACTAGAAGAAATATTCCATGACAAATTTCATGAAATTTTATTAAGAGGTAAAGCCAATCATGTTGAATATAACGAAAGAAAAAACACAACATTTTGCAAACATGGAAAAAAAGACGCGGTGAACAAAATAACATTCATAAATTAATAGTCAATAATGTAGAAATCACTAACTGAGAAAATATTGTAGAAGAACAACAATTATTGTACCAACATCTATATAAAAAACGAACACTCGGAATGAAAACGAAAAAGAATAATGTAATGGTATATTAACAGAATATGAATTTAAACAGGCGCTTCAAGAAATGGAAAATAACAAAAGCCCAGGCTCTGACGTTATAACAATAGAATAGTATAAAATAATTAATAAATAGTCACTTAACTATTCGTATTACATTGGAGAACTTGCCGTTTTACAAAAACATGGACTTACTTCATTTATACCAAAACCAGGTAAAATTTAGATTCACTTTCGAACTGGCGCCCAATTAGTTGACTAAATACTGACTATACAACTGCCTCAAAATCTATAGCAAACATCATTTAAATAAATACTCCCATCTCGTATTTTCAACTTTCAGTCAGGCTTTGTAAAGAGAAGATATATCGGTGAAAACGTTAGACGTATACAAGAATGCATACATTTTTGCAACAAATCAAACAAACGTGGTCTTATATTATTTGCAGATTTTGAAAAGGATTTTGATTATCGAGACCACTCCTTCATGTTTGCATGCCTAGAAAAAGTGAACTTTGGTGAAACTCTTAGAAAATTGGTAAAATTATTTTACAAAAATATAAACAGTTCAATAACAAACAAAGTTTATTTAACATCTTCGATATAGAAAGAGGAGTAAGACAGGGATGCCCATGATCTTGTTCCCTATTTATTTTATGCATTGAATTTTTATCGCAACATATACAATCTAATGAGTCTATAAAAGGTATACAATTACAACCAGGAGTCGAAATTAAACAATGTCTTCTCGCTGAAGATGCAACTTACTTGTGTGATGATAATCCAGACTCGTGAAAAAAATATTATCATTGTTAATATCATTTGGACAATGTAAATAAATCTAAGTGTTTTGCGTTAAGAGAAGATACATATAAAACAATGAAGGAATTAAAATTTCGATGGACTTCATCAAAGCCACGGCACTAGACATACTTTTTACAAATAATGAAACTGAAACAATACTTAAAGACATAATACCAATATAACAAAACTGTAATAATCGTCTGAAAAATTTGCAACATTGCAAACTCGCCCCTTTAGGCAAAGTGACGGTATTAAACATTTTGCACTTCCAAAATTAGTTTACGTACTAACAGTTCTACCAAATCCAAGTGAAGACATTTTTAAATAAATCAACGACAAGATATTCGAATTTATATGGGATGGAAAACCGGATAAAATAAAAAGAAACACTTTAATACGACCAGTTGAACTAGGAGGCATAACACTAACTAACATAAAATCATTTGTCAATTCAATCAAATCTAGCAGGGTAAAACGTTTATAAGAGAAATCAAATAGTGGATATTGGACATGGTCTTATTAACAATTTATTGCAAAAGATTCGAAGGAGATTTAATATTTCAATGTAACATTAACAACACAAACATTCTGAATATATGTAAAGAAAACAAATTCAGACATGTCGTATTAGAGGCATGAAATAATACTACAAATAACCTCAAAAATAATAGTAAAGTTACACTTTGGAACAACAAAGATATAAGTTAATAACACGACATTTATCTACAGAGAATTGTTCGAACGAGGTATTAAATATGTTGATCAATTATATGACTTTAGAGTACAAGACTTCTATTCATTTGAACATATATGCTTCTTATACGACATCCCAATCAATAACTTCCGTATGTATTACTCATTGATAAAAAGTATACTGACTAATACAAACTCTCAAATAAACATTGAAATTAAACCATGTACGCAAACTGTCTTTCTAGAAAAAGTGTCATAAGTAAACGAACCAAATAAGTCCATATATGAACTACAAATCCAAAATATAAACGAATTAGAAAAAGCCCAAGAAAAATGGGAACAGATATTCAGCAACAGTAATATGAACTGAAAACTATTTTTTTCATTGCCATAAAAAGCAAAACATACACAAAATTAAGAAACTTTTATTATAAGTATATAAACAGAATTATCGCAACAAACAAGTATCTTTTTAAATGCAAATTATCAAATACGAACCTGTGTGATCTATTTTGTGACCACGTTGAATCAATTGAACATATATATTGGGAATGTAGACACATGCAAAACATATTGCATCAGTTATCAACTACTCTAAAAAGCAAATCTTTCAATATCACACTTACATAGTATATCGTAAGTTTTGGAATTCAAGAAACATCCGAACCAATATTCGTAAATATAATAATTTATGTAATATAACTTTTGAAGTCATTCATCCGTCACATGAAATCAAAACAACTTTTCCCTAATTATGTATGTTTCGCGCAATATTTAAAACGTAGAATTAAAATTGAAAAATACATAGCCCTTTGAAATTACCAAATATTTCTGTTTGAACAAACATTGCGACGTCTACTAGAGTTATAATAATATAATAAAACAAAAAGTACACTTGTAACTATCTTGTAAATGTCTTTCTGTATCGTTTTCTTACCACTTTTTATGTTTCATAAACACTCATAAAAAACCCAAGCATCTGATATACACATCACCAATTATACTATTGTTGCGATTACAGAACATAATATGTTGTAACATGTATGATTTTTTGTAACAATATAACACCTTTGTGCTATAGACTATACACTTTAAAACAATTTCAACTTTGTTTGCGTATTGTTCAACCGGAAGCAATATTTTATATTCGGTGACACACATCTATCATAATTATCGAAAACGAAAGTGGTCGACAATTTTCTCTTCAGAACATTCTCCCCTATCTTGATAAAATATAGTTTTATCTAACGCCAAAAATACAAGATGTACACTAATTGCTTAACTATATTCAGTGGAAGCGTTTCTATTTACTGTAACAACAATATTGAAAAAAAGACATATGTCTATCAGACTATTTCTATGACTTGAAGTAGACCATTCTCAAAGGTTTAACAAACTATTGAAGATTTGTCCTATAAGGTGACATCGTCTCAACAATGAGTAAATACAAATCTTATAATTATTCTATTAGAAGAACATTTCTATATCTCAAATGAGATACTTTAATCTCCAAATGCTCTGTCAGACAATCTATGTTCCTTGAATTGTCTATAGTATTAAATCACAAGTTTGTGTAAACATTTAACTGTTTCCAAACCTCTTTAATTAAAAAAAAAACATCAACAACATAAACAACAACACAAATTAGCATGACTTCTATGAACAAAGCTTTCACATTTTACATGTAACTATCTGGTAACCAAGTATTGTAAAGCAATAATTAAAAAGTAATATATTTCAAAGCTATTTCAATTATTAGGAACAACAACATAGGTGCATGGTATATCAAAACTTAACGTATGACTAGTAATTACAACACTTCATACTGAAATTACAATACTACAAACAATCACAAAAACACATTATAGAAATCTAGTATAATATTCAGCAATACAACTTTAAGTTCAGAAAAAGTCTTATAAATAAATTGTATTTAATAAAAGAATAATCAGTCACTTGGAAAATGAAAATTAAGACATTTAACACTGTTTTGAAGCAATTTTTAAATCTTGAAATAGTAAATTAGAACAATTGTTCAACGGGTTCAATTCTAAGTTAACACTTTCATCAAATAGTTTTCTTCAGGTTATACATGCATACATAATGGTACAATCATCAAAAATAAGCATACACGCATAATGACAAGAAACAAATCATAAGTATTTGTAATACTGGTATATCATATAAAATATCATTATTGAACACAATGCAATAATCAAAGCGATTTAATTTCTTCAAAATACATAATGTTTGTTCTTGCATGATCAGGATACACAGGGGATTACTATGCCTCTTTAAGCACAGTGTAATCCCGCATATCAAACTTTTTACACCTTAAATGAGATCCTTTGGTTGCTCTGTGGATTATTGTGCCGCTTAACACAACAACCAAAAGAATATGAACTTGTTTAAATTAACACTAAGTCTTGATGCTGAGTTCTACCTCCTGCGGACTCTAGATTGCGCTATAGTTCATAAATTATCTTTGTCTGGCTCAAATAAACAGAGTCTTGTAACGGATCTCTTGAACACCGATTGCCCTATGCGAACACTGACAGCATGAACATGGCGATCAGCTCTCGGGAAAATCTAAACTATTCGACCAAGCGGCCATCGACCTCTTGGTAGCTCGGGATCGACCACCAGAACAACGTCTCCTATGCGAAAGTCTCTGTGTTGTTGGAACCACTTCTTTCTGCCAGCAAGAATTGGCATAAACTCTTTCAACCAACGTTTCTAGAACTGTTTCACGAGTTCTTTTATGCGTCTCCAGCGTTTCAGTGGACTATAGTTCGTTTCATCTACTGTATCAGGAGCGAACTGTCCTCCAACTTGTCCAAACAGAAAATGGTTTGGACTAAAAGGTGTACACTCACCAACATTTGCTGACTGGTAGGCAATTGGATGAGAGTCTATCAAAATGTTATATCCAGTACAAGCTGTGATGCGCTTTCCATCAGAAATATCAGGTGAGGTCAAGATAGCTGATATTGCACGTTTGGCCGATTTTATCAGAATTTCATGTACCCCACCCCAGTAAGGTGCCGCAGGAGGGTTGAAAAACAACTGAATTCCTCGGTTAGCAGCACTTTCTTTTAGTTCGTCTTTGTCTACACATTGCACTAGTTCTTGAGTTCTTTATCTGCTCCAACATAGTTTGTGCCAGTGTCAGAGTAAACTGAAACTGGTAAGCCTCTCCTGTTCACCATTCTGTAGAATGCATTCAATAATGTGTTTTTATCGAGACCAGAGGCTATTTCTAGGTGCACTGCGCGAGTAGATATGCATGTAAATAGACAGAGGTATCTCTTTGCTCGCCTCATTCCCCTGCCCTGGATTGTAATATAGGGACCACCACTTCTCTGCTTCTTACTGTTGGTAGATCTGTCCTGAGTTGATACTTTGGTCTGCTTTTCCTTCGTTTGCACTCAGAACACTTGTTTTCACAGTCTCTTATTTGCTCTTTAGCTGCTACACTCCAGTATTTCACTGACAGATCAGATAGTATTTGGTTTGCTCCCCTGTGATTGTTCTTTTTATGGGCATCTCTCACAATTAACTCTGTAACTGGACTCTTTCTGGGTAGCAACGCGGGATACTTTGTGTTATATGGAAGAAATTCAGAGTATTACAGTCTACTATCACTTCTCATCACATCTTCAGAGTCTATTTTTGGAATCAGTGCGATCAGTTTGCTAGAAATGCCTACTCTCTGATTCTTTCTAAGTTTCTCATACTCTTCTGCAAAATGCGTTCTCTGTGTCTCTTTAATTAATAATTTCAGTCTTGCTTTCTACAATTTCAACTGCACTCAATGGTCCACAGACACGATAATCTTTCTTTACTTTTCAATAAATCATGTTACCCATGTTCGAATTCTTACAAGTTTTATCCAATTTGAATATCTTTCTGGGTCTAGTCGCCATTCCTCTTGTGACACATGAAATGTCTACAATTGTGTGTCCTGTTTCAAGTTTACCTTCATTACTCACATCAATTTTGCTCGTTGGCATTCATTTTCACTTTTTTGGGGGAAAGCCGGGTCCTTCCCACCAAATGTTAGCTACAGCCAAAATGGCTACAGGTAATCCTCTCAATACTTTGTCTGCAGGATTGTCGTTTGTTGGAATATATCTCCGCTGACTTGGGTTTGTAGCTCTGTGAATATCACCAATTCTATTTGCGACGAATGTCTTATATTGTCTGCTATCGTTTCTAATGCAGTAAATGACATTCATACTATCTGACCAAAATGTTACTTGATTGATTTCTCTGCAAATTCTCGATACAAGTTTTAAACCAATCGTTGCAGCAAGTAATTCAAATCTGGGGATGTTGGTAGATTCTGTAGGAGCAACACGACTTTTCGCAGCAGCAAAGCGTACAGTCACATCTTCATTTCCGTACTGGCATCTGGAATATACGACAGCTCCATATGCTATCAATGATGCATCTACAAAGGTATGAATTGACACGATCTTCAATTTTGTATCACTGTTTTTACTTCGCAAACAACGTGAAATCTTGAATTTATCTAAATCTTTAAGCTCTTCGAGCCGTCTTTGAACTTTCAACATCTCTGTTTCTCTCTGTTTCTCTCACTTTTTCAAACAGACGGCCTGCATGATTTCTTTTCCTGGCACTACATACGGCGCTAAAAACCCTAAATGATCAAATATCCTACTGATAGTCTTCTCTTTATTATTTCACTTGGCATTGTCATTTGATCACCAACTTTTAATATTGATTCATAATTTTTTGCTAGACAGGCTACTCCAAGAGCTTTAGTTGTTGGTAGATTTCCTGTCCCTAGATCTATTTCGGCTGCTCTGTCTTCTTCTGGTATTGTTTCTAACACTTATAGTAAGTATGAGATCCACTTTCTTGCAAGCATGTCAGCTTTCAGCTATAATTCTCGTAATTGTTGACATAGTTATATTCCTTCGGCTACATTCTTCGCTGAATCCATGCTATCATCCGTGCAAGTGGATTTCAGAATCATCTCAGCTGCCATCGGCATACATGTCAGCATTAAGTATCGCATTGTTTTGGGATATAAACACAGAGGCTATTTGTTTGTTTCCGGTGTGATACCGCGTGATATCATCACTGGATAGGGAGACCATTAATATTTTCACGATCGCTTGCGCGAATGAAAATATGTAAATTGTATCCCTTTCAGGCGATGATATCACTCGTTATCACACCGAAAACAAACACATTTTATTTTTAGTTCAATGCTATTGAGTATTCTTTGCATTGGACTTATTTTGAAGGGATTTTTAACACTATGTTTTCAGTTTTATGTCAGTACTATTTTCTCTATAATGCGTAGTAATCGGGGTAAGTTATAAATATTCCTGCGCCATGTTGGATTACGATAAAATGTGCCGTGGATTAGTTAAGCAATTTAAACCACAAAATGTTTGACTCTTGGCATTTACATGGCAGCGTGTTTACAGTACAACAGTCTACTATCATGTACATTATATTCATAGGCAACGCAGAATCCGGGTTTCTAAATGTATTTAAGTTTAAATACATGCAATTGGATACACGTAATCGTTGAATAATGTCCAGTATTTAAATTAAACAACACCCACTGCTAGGTTTAAATATATTTAAAATAGAAGTACATATTGAAAGTGAAAGTGCGTTCAGTTCTCCTAAATTCACATTTTCTAAAAATAGCGCGAGCATACGTGTACTGATGCAAACAGCAGTTAACATAGTCACGACATTCAAGCGCACTATGTGTTTTCGAAAGCAATTCAAGATGATTAAACTCGTAGATGCGCGTTAAAATGTGAAATAGTGTTCTGACATGGATTCCTTATACGTGTAAAGTGTTTTCTATATTAGTTATTGGGATTTAACCACACAATTGGGTTAAAAGTCGGTCGAAGATTTGAAGAAAACAAGATGGCGGAGAATAGAACGCTGAACACTACTTACAACAGCACATTGACTACTTAAATACATACGCGTGATTACTGGATATACCGACATATTACACACAAACTTATATATAAATATGTGCTTGCTTAATGAACGCAAGTTTTAACTTAAGGCTTCGTTGGATTCTTGTTGGATTTTGGGATTTAACCACACAATTGTGTTAAAAGTCGGTCGAAGATTTGAAGAAAACAAGATGGCGGAGAATAGAACGCTGAACACTACTTACAACAGCACATTGACTACTTAAATACATACGCGTGATTACTGGATATACCGACTTATTACACACAAACTTATATATAAATATGTGCTTGCTTAATGAACGCAAGTTTTAACTTAAGGCTTCGTTGGATTCTTGATGGATTTTGGAGAACCGGCAATACTGCAATTATGTAAATAAAGGGAGCCTACTGTTCACAGCAACAGTAAACAACAAGTGCGACTGCAAGTGTAGTATGCGGGAATTAATAAAGTGTAAAGGATAAAATAAATACTTTGGATACTAAATTGAGTGTGGACCAAGCTGACCAGCTCCAATGCCTTGTGGGTAAAACTTGTACCTGCAAAACATTGTCTGCAAGAGTCTCCTTGGCTCAATACGACTAAGGAAAATCCAAGAGAAAAAAAAGAGGATAGACAGTTCAGTAAATCGGAGAGGTATTTTTAACATTTGCTGCTATTAATCTGTACTACTTTTCTTTTTGATAATTCCGAATGATAAATATTGTCCAAATCAAATTAAATTAAAAAACTAGTCCCTCACTGTGAGTGATATAGGGAAATATCTCACTGATACTTTTCTTTATTTAACTACTTAGCATTAAATCAATGTGGTTTATTGAATATACAACAGACATACAGTCCTCGAGTATACATGAAATAGTACACACATATATATAAATGCATGCATAGCGGTCATCTGTGTAATACTAATACAAATACTGAATTAAGCATAAATAAATTACAACAAAAGTTGCGCATATAAATACGTTAACAACAGCAAAATATCAAATTAAATGAGTATTTAATAGATATACAAAGCAACATGCCGAGCGAGAAGTCAAGTGTAAATACATTTACTGTAATATTAATTGTAATAATATGTATATTGGTTTCTTCGAATAAACGCTTATGGACATACATAGCTAAGTTTTTGTCAATAATTACATTGTCGGATTGTATTAATTCTATAAATGTGGGTACATTTGGTCTTTTCCAGTAAGACTTCTTAATATATATTTTTCTAATATCATTATACAGTGAAAATTCTAACAAGAAATGAAACTCATCCTCAAGAACATTGCAATGCTGACATGTTCTTTCATGAAAAGGTATAGGTTCAGATTTATGCCATCGACCTGAATCGGATACATACTGGGCTAGATATGGTGATAATATCACCCCAAACACCAAACGTGTGAATTCAAATGTCTCTATGGGTCTTTCTGGTGACTTTCTCCATAAGAATCTTTGGTATTTCTGATCTTCACTTTCTAAGCCAACTTTCAAATACATCTCAGCTATGTCAAACACTAATGCTATCTGATTTCTCCTGAACCTCAGCAACACACCATCTCTTTGCAACTTTGTCCCTGCACTAAGGAACTCATTTAATGTTGTACCTTCATGTTTGGATATGCATCAAATACAATGCGAACTTTTGTTGTTTCATTTTCTGGCCTAACTACTGCAACATGTGGCAAATACCATTCCCTTTCATCATTTTTCTTCATATTTCATTATGATTCCACTATATTTTTGCTTCAATTCAGGAGATGTTTTCTCAGTGCCATATAGCCTTTTCAATGCGGCACTATAATTGTCTGGTAAGGTCTCTTTTTTTTTTCATTGTTGATTGGTTTTGTGTTCAATGCTATTTTCTGTTTGCATCTGCACTTTCTTTTCTTCTGGTGACATTTGGTTACACTAAATTTTACTTTCAACTTCCCAAAACTGTTTCAATGACGTATCCATGCCTGTACATGCTGGTGCTAGTGTGAATATTCTCTCTGTGTATCGGTCCGACACATGCCCATCCGAGTGGAGTCAATCTACCGACTGGTTCTCCAGCACTACCTACTATCTCTCCTAGTATTCTACGGAGCTGTATAAGGCATATCAGTAAATCTATATTCTTCCTTCTGCCGGCACTGGGTAATTGGATGTCTTTAAGATGTGGCCACTGCTCTATCATCCTTTGCCAATTCACTGTTTGTAGTTTTCCAGTAACATCTTTTGTTGTTTGGGCTTCCATTGAAAGTTCAAAGTCTCTATTGGTGCTCAGAAGTTTGAAACTGACATTCATATTGCTGAATGTATCTAATTTTCCGTTAATCGCGCTTACTTCTATTGTCTTGTGTTCACCTTGAAGTTGTAATTCACATGCAACATCTTCGTTTATATAAGAAGTTGTACACCCATCATTTAACAATGCATTGATGACTAATTCACGATTGTCAGCTGATACAACTAGTGGACCTGTTCTCAGAGCAATACTTGTTGTATTATTAACACTGACTGTTTTTTATTCATCTTTGTTCTGTGCTACAGCTAAAATTATTTAACTTTCACATTCAAAACTTCTTTATGTAACATTCTGCTGTGTGTTTTAGTGCAGCCATTTAGTACACGCTGTCCCTTAAAGTTACATTCTTCCCCATATGATTACCTTTGAGGCATCTGAAGCAAAGTCCAACATCTTTGGCTTGTTTCCATCTTTCTTCTATGTTCATAGCTTTGAATTTCTGACACCCCCATACATTGTGATTTTATCTGCAAATTTGACACTGAACAGATTGTGTTTGCTTAGTATCAGTTTTTCCAAAGAAAGTCTGTTGAGGTTTCATTCGAGGGTTTTCATGACTTGTCAAACCATAAATGGTTTCATTCGCATGTACTGCGTATTTAGTCTCTTCATTCACAAACTTTCTCAAAGTTTCAACGGAGTCTGGTAACGATTTGTCGTGAAGTGTTCTCAGATAGCGTGTTAAAATGGTTTGTTGCAGTTTCTTCAACAGACGGTAGTACAGCGAGCCTCCTTCAAAATCATCAAGATGATTTACTTCCGTCAAGTTAATGACTGCTATGTCTATTAAATTAGCGAATTGTTCTAGTTCGTTCGACGTGTCATTCTTCAACGGCTGGAAATTATGTTATTCATCTTGGAATTGGTTTACTACTCTCTTAGTTCCACCATATTGTCTGTCAAGTCTTTCTTTTGCAGTATCATAATCCTCTTTCGAATGTAACAGGTTTTTATTAGAATGTAGCGCTTCGCCCAGTAAATACTGTCGTTATTGAAGAAGTTTGTAGTGTGGTGTACATGGCGATTCGTCAATACATGGTTGAAAGCTGCCTTCCATGCAGGGTACTTTGTCTAATTAACTGTGAACACGGGCATCTGTACTCTTTGGAGTTGCTTCCACATATATTTTTCTAATGCCGAATCAGATTTACCATCGTCTTCATGGTTAGATTCATGATCGTGGTCAGACTTGAAACTTACTGTGAATATTTCAAACACATAAGTTCATCATATTGTTTTTCAAAAATGTCAAGTTCATTCAAAATAATTGCCAACGCTGCCTTATCTTTCACTATTAAGGCCATGTCTTTGACACTTTGAACTGCAGAATCCATAGCCTCTTCAACTTTGTCGAGACACTCTTTTGCCAGATCTTTGACAGGCACATCATCACTCAAAATGTCTTTCATTGTGTTACGCGCTCTTGTGTACACCGCTTTGCACCTCTATTTTTTCACCTTTAACTCCACTAAATGTTCTTGTGGAAGGTTTCCTTCGTCTTCGTCACTCATTTCGGATGAGTAGAAACCAGCAAACCTCGCTCTGCTACCAAATTAAATGTGCTTTAGACTAAAAACTTCAAAACAAGTTTAACTTTTTTTGTTTATTTTTCAACCAAAAGCAAGATTTTTCTTATCGGTTACACACAGCTTACATAATTAGCAAAAACGAAATTGGTCATCAATTTTCTCTTGTGAACAACCTTTATAAATTATATTGAATAAAAACATGATATGACCGGTATAATAGTCGAAATGGCAACCACTTATGTTAAATGTCGAGTGAAGTTGGCAAATTATTAAATGCTTTTCAGTGTCTCCAGAACCACGGATCGACGTTAAAGTGATGAGTACACAGAACGTAGAAGTTTCCTGCAGTGGTGGAAGTGGTAGTGTGTGGTCTTTTTACAGGACTCGAACTGGTGAAATTCAAAAAATGGCGGGAATAGTATACAATGAAGCTGAATGCCTTGCTCTTTACCCATATACTATTGATTCCGTGCAATGTGTGTGTAAAAATGGAACGGAAGTCATTTGCACCATATCTGATGATAGGATTGTCAACAGTGGTAACCGCTGGCATTGTTCAACATTCTCAAACGGAACGTCGTATTACAGTGCGGACGTAATTGTACCCAGCCAAGGTATGCTTTGACAACGCTAATCAACGTTTCGTTAGCATTTTGCTTGATGAATTTAAATGTTTCAATTATTTATCGCAGTGCAGGCAAGACATACCGTTTCAGATTGTATCTACTCCATTAGTTTATACTTTGACATGTTTATCTAGCATAGATCGTTCATCGGCCGTGTCTGCAGATCATATTGATGATATAGATATTGAACCAATATGGTGTAATTGTCGATTATATAGCCATTGTTTTGTCCTATTAAATAATGCGTAATCCGAAGAGAATGTACACTGTAAAACGTAGTTTGGCAAAATAGTCTTTATACAATCGAATTTAAGTCACGACTCCATACCCGAATTACATTTTTAATAATATGTTTATCTACTGTGTATGACAGAATGAAAATGGTCAAGTCAACTTTGCACTTGTTCTTTACCATTTCATATATAACAATCCAATAAAGCATGAAATAAAAAAAAAAACGTAACTCTAAGAATGCATTTCTTAATGGTTATACATTTTATAGTACTTCATCATAGCATGTATGTGTTTCATATTTGAAAAAAAAAAGCTTTTAAAATATGTGTAGCATTGAGTGGAAGTGGAATCACACGTATTGAGTGTTTAGCATGAAACTATTGTATCTGAGAAATAAATCGTAAGCACGGATACGACAGTTCGACACGCTCAACCTTTGGTATATTCACTCATTTAGGTTTGTGTCAAGTCAGTATGTCCGAGCAATATAGTGTGTGGATCACAATACCCGATATATACACGTGTTAAAATAAATTATTTTCTTAGAAACCAGCGAATGTACAACGCCATCAGTTGCGTAGCCAATGACCGACGCACTAACGACAGCTAGTACATTTTTTAACAACAACACGGCAACAGTTACAGAGGTGGTAGGTAAGACATTAAAATGTTATCACCTTCAAACTTGTATTTATACAATACTTTAACTGTTTCATAACTAGTTGAAGTTGTAGTTGATAGGACATTGGCAAGCTTTGTTTTGGATGCTCGACGTGAAATTGAAACTCAGTTTTTTTTGGCGTAGCTGTCTAAGGTCACGTTTGACTTAGATTTCTTGCGATAATTATGCAGCGGGAAAATTGAATGCCAAAATTGTTGGGCACATTTTCTAATTTTAGGGAATGCAAACTTACAACAATAGTTTATTGTATTCAAATAACTGTTGCATGTTTTTCATGATTAAAATTTACATATTTTTTTCATAAGCGGTTAAATTTAAGTTATCAACATATCTTCCACATACACTCTATAATTGAACATACTTATGAAAATGTTTACAATTATTGTATGTCATGGTCAGAATGTTATATTTATTCACATACTGAATTAACTATTTTATTTAGCCTACATAATCGGTGCGCTCTATAAATATAAATTACAATGCTACAATTCACGGGCACGACAGTCGGTCACAACGTAAAAGGTTGCATGTGGAGCTCGCGTCACGTCTGCCTGTCAATAGAATTAAGATTTCTTGTGACAAGCACAAAATATAAAGTGGTATATTTCTGGTATTTTTCTGATAAATAAGGATACAAATAATTAGCAATCTTCATGGCACTTATATTTCCTATTATTGTATCATTGTGTAAAAATATTGTTGTACGTTGTCACCGACTGTCGTGCTAGTGAATTAATTCTAGCGAGTACTCCAGCTGGACAGTGAATCATTCTGAATATAGCGCGCGGTAAAGCTGTGTTAATACACACGCATCAATTAGCGTCCGGTGAAGCCTAAACCCAATAACTTCAACAAATGGGGAATTTATATGTATAAACTTACTGTGCATGTTAATTTATATTTGAATTGTGTTTGCGTTTTATTAAGAATTATTATTTTATAATTGCACCATTCTATCAACTTCTCCCGCAGATGTTATTCAAGTTATAAAATGTTAAACATTTTATATAAGTAACAAGAAATGTCTTTTAAAACGACAATCCGTTTTGAAATTAATATTGAGGTGTTATTTTATACCCAAAACAAGAGGAACTAGATGATCGGTTACGTGACTTCTCGGACCCCAGCTTTTTTGGTCCCTACTAAGGAGACTTCTCGGACTGCAGATTTTTCGGAAACCAGAAGAAAACTTATCGGACCCAAAATTAATTTGAGATAAACTCAAGCATTATAAATATATGTACCGTAAATAAACCGATCAATGATACTTTCCATGTTTTCACCGGTGATCAATGAAAAAGTGCTACATATAGACTTTAAAGGGGGCAGGGTGAGGTAAAGAAAGGGCCGGAGGCTGAGAAAAAGGAGGAGGGCAATCAAGTCGTGTGGCGCAAAATGACTAACCTAAATGCTAGTTATTTACGTTACTATGCATGTTAAATTGATTTTTCTGGCAAATTAAACAAATTAGCATAGGCAGAAAATAATTGCGGGAATGAATGAAAATTATTTTATATCAGAAGAGTGTACATAGTTATGTTATATAATATACTATACGTATCATTAGTTTTGCAAACAGTGTATTCATTCAAACGAAGTAAAAGTAACTTAAACAACAGTTCGACGCATTACGAGACTTCGTTCACCACATTTTAATTATAGAAAGATGTTAAATATTTTTACAGATTGAATAACATCTACCTGAGAAGTTGATAGAAAGGTGCAATTATAAATAATTCTTAATAAAACGCAACCGCAATTCCAATATAAATTAACATGCACAGTAAGTTTATAAATATAAATTCCCCATTTATTGAAATTTTCGGATTTATGATTCCGAGCGCTAATTGATGAGTGTATATATTACCGCGCGGTATTTTTATAATGGTGCGCCCTTTTTCTGGTGTGTGTTGAATACGTTAGAATAGACCATTTCATACCGATCTTCGATAAATATCAACGTATGGCTCCGAATTGTTTCACAGCACACAAATTTTCAGATATCGGTCAACCAATGGGATCATTGTTATTGCTATTTATGGAGCGTGCCGCTGATGTAGGCTAAACACAATAATTATTTCATTATGTGAATGAATATAACATTCTGTTCATGACATACAATAAGTAAAATTGTTCATAATTATGTTCAGTTTTATACTGTATATCAAACATATGCTTATAACTCTATTTTAAACGCTTATGCAAACAATTATGTAAATCTTAGCCCCAAACAATATGCAACAATTATTGGTAGACATCAAACAATTGTTGTAAGTTTGCCTTCCCTGAAATTTAAAAATTTGCCAAATTCAATTGGCATTCAGTTTTACCGCTGCGTAAACTTATCGCAAGAAATATAGGTCAAACGTGATCTTATACAGCTACGCCGAAAAATGTGTTGAATGTTATTCATGTTACTTAAACTATATTTGCGTAGCATGAATACACAATGTGCACTATTAATGATACATAGAGTATATTATTTAACAAACTATGTACACTTGTCTGTTATATATAATAATTTTCATTTGTTCCCGCTATTATTTTCTGACAATGTTACTTTGTTAAATTTACCTGACAAATTAATATATCAATTATGTTTACGTAAATTACTAGTATTTAGGTTATTCATGTATTACTGGTAAAAGCATGAGGCGATATATGATCGGTTTATTAACGGTACATATATTATAATTGAGTTTATCTCAAATTTATTATGGGTAGATACGCTTTCTTATGGTGTCCGAACATTCTAGTGTCCGAGAAATCTCCTTAGTAGGGATCGAACAACCTGGGGATCAAGAAGTCTCCTTAGAAGGAAACGAACAATCTGGGTTCCGAGAAGTCACGCAAACGGTCATCTTGGTTCTCTTGAATTATAGTTAGGGCAAAAAAATGACATCTAAATATTAATTTCAACGCCGATGGTCTTATTGAAAGACATTTCTTGTTTTGGGTATGGTAAATTTACATCATTGACAAGCAGTACGAATGTACATGTATGCATGTATGTACATACGTGTTCTATGCCACTTATTTACATATGACTATGAACAGTTTTATCAGAAAACTATACCACACTAGAATCAGCAAATACTTCCACAACATGGAATTTCAACAACACAAAATCTGTAGATAGCGAAGAGTCTGGCGACTTATATTTCAACAGTAAGTATACGAAACATTAGACGTCAGTATGATATCAATAGTTTTGAAAATATCCTAGGCCCTACGCGTCGGAGTTTAATTTCGTCCTGTGCCTTACCGAGACCATCCGACATTTTAGCTTATATAATCTGCAGATCTAGCACTGAGGAATTAGGTAGACAATCAAAATAAGGAGAATAATTATAACACATTATATGTGACATATATTAAAAAGATACTAATTTGTTCCGTGAAGAGATTTAAAATACGACCATATAATCAATATCGGACATCATGTATCGCCCAATATGGTATGTCAGCAATGTACTCGTCCAAATATGTCACCTTATTGTACAACACGCAGTAAATAGTCATATTATATAGTAATATTAAGTACAGCATTTTCCAGTAGAGAATTTATATTCATCATGGCTGTTGCTGGTTTAGCAGTTGTTGTCGCAACAAACGCGTCCATCTGCGCATACAGGAAAATTAAAACGCACTCAAGAGGTACATTACAGTTAGGTGTAGTAGTAGAGTAGCTTGCAAGCAATAAACGAATGTTGAATACTATATACAATTCAGCTCAAGATAAACTATTTCGCACCTAGCGGACCTTATATATGTTCGAGAAATGAGTTCTCTCCGAGAATACGTATACACTTTGCGAAATGTAATATTTTCAGAAACTAATTGACGTCTCCCAATCGCATTAAAATCATCTTCATTCTGACGCTACTATATTATCCGCTTACTGAATCTGATGACTTCGCATGAGTCACGTTTAGATTACCTTTTCTGGAGCCTATCAATGTGTTGCTTTCAAAATTGTGTAGTATATTATTTAACTGCTCAATAAATATGGTCTATAAAATATTATTGTATTGTTTAACAGTGAGGAGCTTTAAAAATATTTAATCATTCTAACATATCTTTTAATAAAAAATGGAAATCTACCCCATTCGCTATACAATGCTAGAGTATTGGTAGACTGTTTTACATTTAGTACCCATTTACAGAACTTCTTATAGACTTTGTCTAAAACATTTGACTGTACATAACCCCTAACTTCTGAGCAGTATTTTTAAACTGATAGTACGTATGCATCGAACAGATTAAACATAATATTTATTTGCACATTGTAATTTCTAATTTAGCACATTAATGAATGTAGAGATCGCAATCCTTTTCCCGCGAGTGATTTCGTAGCCTGCGCGAAGGAGCCGCCACTGAAAAACACCACCCCTAAATAATTGAACGAGTTGACAACTTCAACTTCATGATTATTATCAAACCATTTGTCGTTAATCCCCAACCTTCTCCCTTTTCTGAAGACCATGATTTTAGTTTTCTCTATATTAACAGTGAGATTCCATTGACGACATTATGCAAATAGACTATCTAGAGAATTGTTTTGACCATCTTTCGATTCCGATATAAGAACTGCGTCGTCGGCAAACAATAGTAAAAATATAGCGATTTGATCAATATTATTGCCAGCATCGTATTTTATTGTAAATGCATCTCACTGTCATTTGGGTAGAGGGAATAGCAGATCGGAGAGGTTATATCCCCTTGGAATAATCCATGGTTGTTGTTAAAAATCACACAATGTTCCAAAATGTTTGACACACAGTTTTACCTCACTATATATTGGCCGAACAACGGACAATATTTTGCCGTCAATTCCTAATTTAATAAGCTTGAACCACAGCCGGTTCCTATCAGTGCAGTCATAGGCCTTCCTATAATCAACAAAACAACAATCTATTTTTTTCTTATGAGTTGTTTGTCTTTGTATCAATGAATGTAAAATAAATACTGGGTCGAGAGTGCTATATTTGTTTTGAATCCAAATTGAGCGTCCGTTAGAACTGAATTTTCTTCTGCCACGACTTGTGTCTCTCGTTTAATACAATGGTAAACAATTAAGGGAAACAGCTTGTTAGCGTAATTCCCCTAAAATTATTTGGGTCGGATTGATCACCTTTTTTATGAATAGGGATAATCATGCCTGAGGCCCATGCACGGAGAAATGACTTTAATAAATGATTGAAAAATGTGTTTAACGGACGGATTATTTGTGGCCCACATACCTTAAAATATCAATATATAGCATTATCAATGGAAGGGGATTTATTTACACATAGCCTTTTAACTGCTTTTAAAATTGCATAATCGGAAATTGGAATATCTAGTGACTCGAACGTCTCTAAATTCTTGACTATCATCAAATTGAGTAATACAGTCCGAATATTCATCGTTAATTTGCGTGGCACTACCAGACATGAGGTTACTAACATAGTTTTTAAAATCTTCATTTGAAATATCATTTCCAGCAGTGTATTTTTTGCGGTTTAAATATTTTCCTAAATTCTTTTGGTGACTTCCGCCTAAGATCATTCAGCTTGCGACCGCGAGAAGGAATTTGTTGACGTCGACATTAATATTTATAGCCTCTCTTTCGCATTATATAATATCACTCTGTCTGCGTCCGATAGTGTGTTGTGAAATTGTCTAACGGCTTGTTTATATACGGTATATTTACGTTTACATTCGTCGCCAAACCAATCTTTTGAGTTTTTTTCTCCTCGTGAAAACGTACATTTCCATTTACAGAGCTTTTTTCAAAATATGTATTTGCGTAAGCACATAAAAAGCTCGTAAATATCGACGTGAGACTATTCACATCTCCATTCCCGTTGATTTCAACATTTAAACCAGTTTTATGTCGCTCACAAACGAGTCTTTGTGTTTTGAATCGAATTGACCATATATGTATTACCCTTTTAACCAACAATAACGGCAATTTGGAAGACTTATTTTTTCTGGCAAAACTAAAAGTTTTTTTAAATAATATTCAAGAACAAAAGTTCGCAACTTTAAGATATTTGTTTTATTTGTGGAAAGCCTGTATGGTTTGAATATATTGCATTTTTTGTGTTTACTGCAGTATGTTGTGCTGTTTTTAAGAGTTTCATCCTGTTGCTACAGCTAGAGTTTTACTTTGATTATATTTAATGTGTCATGCATGTGCTATACATATGTCTCCACAGCCTGATAACAATCGATAAAACACTTTATACGTTACAATGCATAGCTACAAATAAGTGATAAACATAATTATTTATAAACAAAAATGTGTGAATTCAAAACACAGATGTACACAGATAAAATACGAAGCACAACGCTGAACCGTAGTGTTTTTTTGGAGTACAAAATACTTTATAAAGAACAACAGCAAAAAAAAGAATACCTTTTGTGGTCGACCACGACATAAGGAGCATACTGAAACAAAAGACATATAATTCAGATTCTAAGATTTTCTATTTACACAGAATATATCTACCTTATAATAATAACATATTTCTGAAACCTCTTTACAACGAAATAACTTAAAAAAAGGCAACCCGTTATAAAACTGCAATGCACGTCTATATAATATGTTTTTGTCTCCAAGTTGTGCAATCAATTTTGATTTTTAGACAAATTATCATTTATATTGAATAACAATACTTATTTAATTATAGGTACCGTAGTATAACAAGCGCGTGCAGTTTAACAATGTCTATGTGTAACACTGCATTTTATATCTCGAGAACTCATTTCTTGATGTATACATATATTGTTTGTTTTCGGTTTCTCTTAACTAAGAACGGGAAATACTCGTACAATATAGGTATTTAAGAGAAATATATAACACCTTCGTCACGGCGCATCCTTGTCAGTCTTGTGATGCAGATGCAAAGCGCGATGAGAAGACAGGTATTCAAGATCACAATGATCAACGAACAAATTAAGACACTCCTCGAAGTAATGTCATATATGTCGACTGTTTGGTGGTCTGAGATGACTACGGAAACAAATACATAACTTCACACATTTAGAACTGTTTATCGTGTGCGTAGTTCTGCCCAGTTGTATGCTCTATTTCTTTATTAATTTAAGTACGTAAGGCATTCCACACCTACCAGCAGGTTAACTTGAACACGAAATTCACATTTTGTTGACCATGTATGTAAAAATAAAACTATTTTCCTGGTGAAAATATTATTAAAATTAGCTGTCAACAATTCCAGCATAAGCAGCTTCGTTGCCTTCATGTATAAAACCAATGAATCATACGCCAATGCGTAGGAGTATGTACAACAATTATATATACTTTACAGTGTGTACTCTAATACAGAGAACATATGCTTTTGAAATATAGTGCGTTCGATAGGAAAACACATATATAATATTGCTATGGTGTTAGGTTTGGTATTGGTCTATTTGCTGCTTACCTCATACAAAACGCAATTATACCTGGTCTAGTAACGTTCACCGAAGATTGTGTTGTTGTGTCTGTTTCATGCAGTGTTATATCCCAACTTTCACATTTTTCTGGTTTGTATGTTTCTCAGCATGTGTATGTCCCGAGCGTGACTTCATTGAGAACTGTTAAAATCAGAATACCGCCACCATTTGTCTTCACAATAGTATAATGTTTTTCAAAGGAAGTATCCATTAGATGGCATGCATTTACTGATTGAAGACACTCGGCAATGTTCATTGATTGGTTAGACTTGCCGATGAAATGAAACGTTAGTTCATTATTCGAAAAACATTTCAATGCATTCATGTC
Organism: Congeria kusceri; assembly: GCA_027627225.1. Taxonomy (NCBI): domain Eukaryota; kingdom Metazoa; phylum Mollusca; class Bivalvia; order Myida; family Dreissenidae; genus Congeria; species Congeria kusceri. Next base: position 350,751 of record JAPFQT010000116.1, on the reverse strand, counting down.
CGTTTTTTCTAGAACTACGTCATTGGGCTGCATCGTGCCTGAAACTGACGAATGATTAATTAAATAATCACGGGGATTCAAAGTTTCCAATTGTAAATAATAAAAAGCAGATATCATGTTACATCGGATGAATTTAATAGAAACATATTTATGTACGGACTAATACAATAAACGATAATCTTTGTATTGCTACTATAACTTCCACAATATTATAATACGGTAACAACACCAACAAAGACAACACGATCAACACGAGCTACTACTGGTATTATGAATAGTGTTAGTAATATTAATAGTTATGTTAACAAAGGTGTTACTGCTGATGCTACAAATACTTCTTCTTTGAAGTAGTTGTTTTAATTGGAAGAAATGATAAGCGTTCGGTTTCGTATATGTTTATTCAATTTGAATATCAATATTAAACCCTTAAATTATTAATACCTTGAATCAATGCCAACACCATCACAATATGTGTTGAACTCATCTGAAAACAGACATATATTGTTTTCATTTAAACGATGTTCTCATTAGACAAAACAAGTGCGAATACCTGTATTATAATCTGGAAAAAAATAGAGTTAATACTATTTTAATGCAAAACTATTGATATTGAGATATTATAGTCTCTGCCCATACCGCGTTATTGTGTTTTACAGAATATTAAGCTGATGTAAATGACTGTATTTAGTATGCACTGCATATTTAAATCAAAGCACTGAAAACACTAAAGATATTTGCGTAACACTTGGCACAACGATAACGGGTGTGAAAACTAGATACAGTCATTTACAGCAGCTTAATATTCTGTAAAAGTAAAATAAATCAGGCCTGACAATATCGTCATATTTTGGGCTACACACATCATATATTAATGGCATTCCATCTAGTAGACATTCTGGCACAACATTTTCATAACAAACACGCATTCTCTGGATATACATATATGTAGCGAAAAACGACCTTTATCAGTTTTATTTCCGGTCATCTCTGTAAAAGAGAGTAGATTAATCTATCGGGGAGAAGAAGCTGTGGATTTAAATTAAAACAAAATTTAATTAGTAAATAACAACTTTATAAGAATGCTAAGACTGTGTTACAAGCGTTTAATCCGTGTTAGCAGAAGTGGTGTGCGATAATGTTCTGTAATGTTTTAAAATACTTGAAGGTACTCACATAATTATATTGTATTTTTAGACTAGTCTTAAAATGTCTTATCTTGCAATTAATAAAGCATCTATGCTAGCAACCCCCTATTTTCTGTAAAAACATAATTGAAATTGATGGGATTCGAACCCACGAACTTCTGAATGAGAGTCCGACGCGTTAACCACTAGGCTATAACAACGTATATACGTCATACGCGTGTAATAGTATGCATGTTGAAGATATGATAACTGGAGTGTAACCGACCGCTTTTGAGTGTATCTGTGCTGCGTAATTACCGGCAAACTGCGAATTCTATTTTATCCTTAGTATAATTATCATTCTTATTAGTAGTAGTAGTGCATTACTATTATTATTATTATTATACTTATTAGTATTATTGTTATTATTATTATTATTATACTTATTATTATTATTATTATTATTATTATTGCTGTTGTTGTTGTTGTTGTTGCTGTTGTTGTTGTTCATACTTTCGCCTTTCGCGTAGGCAAATCTTACTGGTTTTGTATGTACATCATTCTATACACAGAAGTTGACTTCACTCGACGAACCTCTGTACTTAACCGCATTATTTCGTTATAATCCTGCATATGAAAGTTGTTTTGAAAAATGACTTTATTGACAACATTAATCAGTTCAATGTTAACTTAATACTGACAGAAGAATATATTTATGTTAATTAAAATACCTGTAGTTAGTGTTTAACCCTGTTTAGCGTGTTTATTATAAAAAATATACTTTCATTTTTTTTTTTGAGTGAAAATTCATGGTTAGATACCAACAAATCCAATTCCCATATGGTCCCATTATAAAACGGCGAAGATATATCATATTGTGCAAGCTTGGTATCAGCTTAAAGAAAAATCTTTCCGCTTCCAAGAATTGCAGTAAAAATATATGGCATGTTACTTCTAAGCAAATGCATCTCACCTGAATGCTGACCCCAGTAGAAAAAGTGGTTTTGGCAGTCATATTTCGACAAAAGCCCCATGCCAGAGTAAACACACCCCAAAAGCTCATCTTTAAAGTTTGTCTTCAAAGCAAAGCAAACAAATGTTCCAAGCACACATAGAACATTAGAAATAGCAACGCAATCCATGTATGACATTGCTAAATGCGTTTTATCCCAGAAAAACACACTCAACTAATAGGCAATATTTTGAATGTACCACGGAAGGAAACACACTCATTTACTGGTATCTAACCTTAATGCGATGTTAAATCAACCAATGTGAGCTAGGGGGCACTATACTGTTTCTCGGGCTTCAGACTCGGCCTGGTGGGGTCTGGGTTCGAGCCGTCTTGCACACAATGATAATGTCAACACCTGAAAACAAATCAAACATCATTTCAATATTGTTGTGGCTAAGGCTTCACACAAATGTATGTACGCCCTTCTAAATATACTGCCAAAATGGCGTTCAGAGCTAGGAATCGTCATGTACGAATGTTATGTGTAAGGTGACTCAACACATACACGGGATTAACATATGTCATATTTTCGAATTCACTAAGCATGCAATTCAAAATAAGCATAAGCAAAAACCACTTATTCAACTAAAGATACCACCACTCCATCACTATTGCTACTTCACGACTACAACAACACCAACAACAGCATAAATAATAACACGTAAAGCAACAACAACAACACGAACAATAGCACGACCCACAACAGAACGAACAACAACAACAAAACGAACAACAAGAACTCGAATAACAACACGAACAACAACACGAACAACAACAACAACAAATACTACTACTACTACTACTGCTTCTACTATACTACTACTACTACTACTACTACTATTACTACAACAACTACTACTACTACTACTACTACTATTACTGCTTCTACTATACTACTACTACTACTACTACTACTACTATTACTACTACTATTACTACTACTATTACTACTACTACTGCTACTACTACTACTATTACTACTACTACTACTACTACTACCACTACTATTACTACTGCTACTACTACTATTACTACTATTACTACTACTAGTATTACTACTACTACTACTACTACTACTATTACTACTACTACTATTACTACTACTACTACTACTACTATTGATACTACTACTACTACTACTACTACTATTACTACTACTACTATTACTACTGCTACTACTGCTACTCCTATTACTGCTGCTACTATTGCTACTACTACTACTACTACTAATACTACTACTGCTTATACTATACTACTACTACTACTACTACTACTACTACTACTATTACTACTACTACTACTACTACTTCTACTACTACTACAATGACTTCGTTGAAAACATGATACTTTAAAATCGAAACTGAAATTATTTAGCCTTTATACCGCTGCTTGCGCACAAGTAGTCGGGAATTATTTCTAGAACACGTGCCTGCAGTGTTTGAGAGTTGGGCAGCACTTTTCGTTGCCTCTGATTGGTTGGCTGACGGTAGCTGCGATCTAATAAAGCCTAACAGGAACATATCGTGTTTTTATTAAATAATAACAATGACTCGTCCGTCTTTATGACATTTCTCACTTGCATATCTAGGGAGATTGTCACGGACACATAGCCGACATTTACCTTTATGCGTGGACATATGACAAGTATCTTACGATGTATATAGTTTTTCACTTATTTTTAGCAAACATGTATTATTCTTTATTCTTAAAATACTTATCTGACAAAAAGCACTGTCAAAAACAACATGCGAAATCATCATCCATCATCTGTCATCAACCATCGTACTCATCAACATTCATCAGTTTTCATAATTCATTCTTTGTTACCATCATTAACATCGTCATCATCATCATCATCAACATCATCATCGTCATATTATTCTTCTTCATTGCCGTCTTATTTTTCTTATTCTTATTCCTCTTTTTCTTATTCTAATTATATGTCTCCTTCATCATCATCATCTTCTTCTTCTTCATCATCATCATCATCAACTGAATTTTGGCTATAAAAGAAAATAAAGCAGGTGAATAATCAGTGTAGTTTTGCTAAAAATGAAACATTTGTTTGATGTTCGATTACTTCTTATTCAATAGTATTCATAATAACAATTAATTTGTAAGTGCTTATCGAATATGTTTCAAGCTAAGGAACAATGTCATCGGAAAGGGCCCAAGAGGCGATTTTTTTTTAAATCAGAAAATAAAATATTAATATGTGCATATAATAATAGTTAAAATAGTATATATAATGGGAAAAGGATTTACACATTCTGAGTTAAAAATCAATCAATAATATAGGTTGTGTTTGTTTGGCCCTTTTCATGTTTACATGTTTACATTCTGACGTCAGAACTATGACTATTTTAATTAATACGTTACCGTAATTTGTTGTCCAAATATTCAGAATAAGAATTGGTCACAGGAAATAACACTTCCGCAAAAAGTCAAAAGATGTAGCGCATTAATTTAATGGTCTTATTCCAGGATGCCCAGGTGAATATTTCTGTTACGTACAAGTCAACAGTGAAAATTCGGGTGTCCTTAGTTTGAAGTAACATTTTTAATAAAATGACTTTTTTTTTAGAAACAATTTTTGTGATAAATCACACGAGATACACATTGTAGTACTCATATAGGAAATTACCCTCTCAAATGAACGCTGGCTCCCGCGGACAGTCTAAATACACTACTTGCAGCATTAAGAATCTGGTAGTGAGCTTTATTCTGCTATTGACAACTCAGAATCACGAACTTGAACTTGTGGATTGTTAACGTTTTAAAGTTAGGAAGAAGGAAACTATGGGGGTTTCGTATGCGACTGTTTTAGCTTTGTATAAGTTTTAAAGTCGCACAAGTTATAATCAGAATCATATATTCATAATATAAAGATAAACATAACATGTACCGCTTCTATATTTGTAATATTGTCTTACAGAATGTAAAAAAGTGTATATTTGCATTCAACATGAAAAGTATTATATTGGTTCAATGTTTGGTGTATTTTACGATTGGTAAGTGTACTTCATATAATATTTTACATTTAAGTCTTGCTGGAAATACATCTTACAGATGTATCAGCCAAAAATAGTCGTAATGACTGTATTACACAACGTACATGGCAAAACATGTAATAATATTTTTTCATAATAGTAGCAAACACTTTATTTTATGCAGTATGGTGCGAGACACGTATTGACGTTAGAAAAGTGACTACCACCACAGTGGAAATCTCCTGTTTTGGTGCCAAGCCAGTATTCGTATTTTATAGAAAAACAATGACACACACGTTTTCAGCAATATTATTCGGACAGTACAAAAAAATGCTAAATGCGAAACGGGTACAAGTCTGTTTCCTTCAGAAGTGTATTGTGTTTGTTTGGATACACATGTGACCTGCACTATTTCAGATACCAGTAATACTAATAACGCTTTCCAATGGAAATGTGCCACCTTCGTAGTTATTGGTTCAGAACTCGGAATGTTTATGCATGTTTTTTGTCTAGACTTGCGATATACAATCGTATTAATTAACTATTTGAAAAAGTACATGCCACATTTACAATATCACCAATATATGTTATTTTTTAAACACTGTTTTCAATTTGTTAATCAAAACAGGTTGTTCAGAAATTGTTCTCCTACATGTATGTGTCATGGAGTTTAAAATTATTAATTGTTTATACATTTTTAATTTGACTACTTTGGTAAAGTCCAACATAACACTATGTTATTTCATGATTTTATGGTTTGCATAGTCAACTGTAAAATAACATCTTTACGGTTTGTGATATAGTTATGTTTTATGGGTGCAATAATTGAACATAAGTTACTGGCATATATTTATTCTTATATAAATTTATGTATTGTCTAATCAGGTAAAGCTGAAACTCCAACACACCAGTATTAACCCATGCACAAGTCCAAAATAGTAGCTACCTAAACAGTTGGGAAAAGTTTACCAGCGCATACAAAGATGGTGGGTATATGTGTTACAACACGTACGCTCTGATAAAGTACCTTGTGAAAAAGGTACTTACAGTGTAGCCTGTTATTGTCATCTGATAATCATATGTTAATTAAGGAATTATTAACTACTATTAGCTTAAATACATTATTAAATCTGAAATATAACACTGTCCATTAAGTCTTATATATATACATGTATATACGTATAAATAATCACGGGGTTAATATGCAATATTTTGGATTAGTTGTTGACATACGCGTACTAGTCTAACATCACTCATTTTAGACACAAATGAAACAGAAATTCCTCAACAAAGCATCACACCAGTGTTGGTGGAAAACATAGATGTTGTTGGTAACACTTCTGTATGGCATTATTACGGTAATATGTCATATTTTGCAACTTTGCAGTTTTAACTTTTTGTGGTAATGTTGCTTCAAACCAATCAAGTACGAAAGTAAGTCATTGTGCAAGTGCGTGTTTGAGCGAGTGAATGAGTAAGTATTTTATTAAGATTTCATGTGTATCCCTTCAAAAATTTACACGCTGTATAAAATAATCCATACATTACACTCTACCCAATGGACTTATACTTCATTACTATGTATATATTTCGGGTAATGCCACTTATTTGAATAAATACATTATTTTTCATTCTTTATGTTCAGGAATGTTAGAAAATATTGTTGATTAATATTGACAAACAAATAACATTTATCTTGAATTAAATTATTTATATAGTAAAACAATTGTTGACTAGAGAGCCAGTAAATATGATCTGATATTTACTGGCAGAAAGTCACATTATATAAATATTGCATTCTTTGAGTATATAGTAAAACAATTGTTGACTAGAGAGCCAGTAAATATGATCTGATATTTACTGGCAGAAAGTCACATTATATAAATATTGCATTCTTTGAAACAATTGTTGACTAGAAAGCCAGTAAATATGATCTGATATTTACTGACAAAATGTCACATTATATAAATATTGCATTCTTTGAGGGCAATAGTGCATTTTGTCAACCCGAGGAAATAGTGTTGCCCAAGACGAAGCCGCGGGCAACAATATTTTTCGAGGGTTGACAAAATGCGCTTTAGCCCTCAAAAATTGAAATATTAATTTTATTATACAAACACAGGGCTTCTCACTAAATAATGCGTTTTGTAACACGGAGTAATTTACTCACAACTTCATAAGCGCCTTTTAACTCCGATCAACCTGTCTATCGCTACGAGGATATATGACACTGTGATGTTTAAAATTATTGCTTCGTTTTTATATGAACAAAGAATTAAAACAAAAGGGTGAGGTATAATAACAGATCATATTCACTGTTTCCCTAGTCAATATTTGTATAATATTTCACCTCATTTGTGTTGTAAACGAAGGAAATTTTACTGACCTACTTTTAATATCACATGCAATGCAGTGTTAAATATCATTTGTGAAATTTTGCAAAAGGCACAAACATGCAATATAAATATGAACATGATACATATGAATAGTTCTCTGTAAATGTATGCTTTAATTATACAATATTAAATAAATAATCTCATTTTTTTTCACATATATAAAGACAGTTTATAACAAACAGACTGTTCACCGATGCTTATTTTACATTGTTGATCTGATATGACCCTTTCGGCGATATAAGCTGAGTAATAAACAGCTTTTTGTGCGTTCGAAAGAACCGGTAAAAGGTATTTTACAAAAACAATATTTTATTACGTGAAAAAGTTCGCATTAAAAATGAGCACACACTATTTTTACTAATCACTTTAGCTTCCGTGAAAACATTAACCATTGTCATAGCCGGACCACTTGCTTCGATATACATTGGGCTTGTAGCGTGCTATCTTCAAAGGAAACTGCCGTCCTGTCGAAAACATAAAACAGGTCAGTAAAACTTTATACATGATTTGTTTTTATTTGTTCCTTCATGTAAGCATTCAGTCATTCTTAGTTTCATTTATTGCGTGTTGATATTGTTTTAAATGTTTTCTGTTTGGCTTATGTGTCTTTCCATCTGTGTCATGATCAAATGAGTGTATATCGTTCAATATGCTTATACATACGAATCAATAGTATTTGAGCGTTTAAAAAGGTTTAGCAAAATATTTAACAGACAAAATTCAAGAACAAACAGTTACCAAATTCAATGTTAACGATTCCGAACCCGCCATAACTGAGGAACATGTCAACAACACCGCTGCTGATGGACCGCTTGGTATTTAATAGTATTTACAGTTTACTTCCTGTGGAACATACTTGTTTAGGAAACAAGCAAATTGATTTCGTTAAGAACTTAGCTATATTTGACAAGCATAATACGTTATAACTCCTTTAACACGTTTAGTAAGTATATAAAAGTGCAAAGGCGCGATTGTTTTGTGTTAATATGTTTTATTGAAGTTGCTTCATAAAATAACTAGTTAAGCCGCACGTAATTGGTATGAATAATGCAATGTACACCTTTGTCTTGCAGATGCCGATGCACATTGCAACTGGTAATAATTCGTTTGATTATTTTGGTAACTGCATATATATGGATAACCGTTGTACAGAAACGTGTCTATTGACAAATGCATCTTTATAAGTTGTAAACGATATTTTTCGAAGAAATAGTTTGGTTATTAGATTGGGCAATGTCGCTCGGCTGGCAGGCGGGCGTGCGGGATGGCGGCGGCGTCAACTTTTTGTTCATGCTCTCTAACTTGAGAACGAATTGAGATATTTTAATGAAACTGAATACAAAGATACCTTATATTACATATGGGGTGGGTGGGGTTAAGGTTAAGGTCACCGTTACAAAAAATATATAAATGGTTTCCGCTCAAAAACTTTAGAATGCATCAAGATATTTGAATGAAACGTTATACATAGATATCCTGTATCTAGACCACGCTTTGGATTGCATATGGGGCGGGTGAGATCAAGATTAAGGTCTATGTTACAAAAAATATATAAACGGTTTCTGCTCAATAATTTGAGAACGCATTGTAATATTTTAATGAAACTTCATACATAGATACCTTATAACGAGATACCGCATTACGACATGAATGTAACTCGGTTCAATTGTTGTAATTGTTTATGAAATAATAGTATAAAATAGGCACATACATGTGACTTACACATATATCCGAAAAAAAAACGCACTACGTATTGGTTATAAAAACCACATATCTACAACGATGTGTTATTGCGTCTACATTTAATCAACGTTGGTTAAATATTTATATGTCTGTATACATGACAATCGGATGCCCAAAGCTATGTGCAACCAAAGACATGTCCATTTAACATAATGGTGGTTCGCCGTGTTTTGTATATACACCCAGTAAACATTTTTGGTTGGTTATACATTGTTCCGACGTCAGAACCCGACGTCGGATTAACATTGGATTTTTATTGAAATTAGCCTTCGAAATCCGACGTCGGCCCAACGTCCAAATCCAACCAAAACCCAACCATTATTGAACGTAATTCCAACCATTTCCGACCGTAATCCAACCAATATAAGCATGGTTATTTATCATGTACTCAGTTTAATTAGTACGTCCTTGTTCGTAGATACCTGGAAATGGCTGTCGTGGATCAGATCGGTACACGAGCAAAACAAATAAGTTTGCACACAAATCAACGTAATTGTATTCGCGGTAAAGCAATGTTATGCACGATAGTTTATTATATATATAGATAATAACAGGTTACTGCCGTCTCGTCTGGTAATATATCAGATGAGGCTTAGAATAACAGGTTACTGCCCTCTCGTTTGGTAATATATCAGATGAGGCTTAGAATAACAGGTCAGTGCCCTCTCGGTTGGTAATATATCAGATGAGGCTTAGAATAACAGGTTACTGCCCTCTCGTTTGGTAATATATCAGATGAGGCTTAGAATAACAGGTTACTGCCCTCTCGTTTTGGTAATATATCAGATGAGGCTTAGAATAAAGGCTTTCCGAGCCGTTATTTTATTCGTGCCGAGCCTGATATATTACAAAACGATAGGGCTAGTCGCCTGTGTTTCTGTTTATCACACCACACACCCGTTTTGAAAGTTTCAATCGCTTCAAACGTGTATTTGCTTCTTTATTAAATGTACAACAACAATTTAATGAGTAATAACTTATAACATAAGAAAAGTGCAGACAACGTCTTTATCATATTTTAGGCGGTTTTAAGTCGAAATCGCGTGTGTAGTGTAGTGGCAGTGTGTCAACACAATTTCAAATGTACATGGATGGCGTGTTTGTAAAAAAACAACACATAACAGTTTTAACGCGATTTACTGCGTGTAGTCGCTTACTGTGGTTGGTTTGTGTACACATACAGATTATGTACATTCAGAACAGCTCCATAGAATATGTCATTTATTGGATTTATTGGACCAGGAAAGTGCGATTGGACACCGACATCGAGACATTGACGCCAGTGCGAGTCTTGGTTTGCCATAAATATCGCTTATTAGTTTTACATCGCCCCATCTAAAACAATAAATGTGCGTTTTGGTTTATTCTTAAATTATAAAATTGATATTATGGTGGTACATTTCCATTGAAATTGTTCTTAACAATTGTATTATTAATAAATACCGGCTATATTTTATTTATCTATTTTAATTTATTCCCAAATCAGATGAACATATGATTCATTTTCAAAATTAAATTTAAGTTCAAATATGCTTTATTTTTATATATTACAATTTACGTTTTAAAATATACTTCTCTTTTAAAAAATATTAGAATTTTAAGATGTCAATTTGATATTTTGGTAGCAAATAGCCATTTCAGCTACAGGAACAACACGGTTTGTTATTGATAAAGTCACAGATTTATTAGTATAGCTAATGAAAAGTAAAATAAATAGATCTCTGTTAAATTTAATAGCATACTAGTACCTTAAATTGTGTTGTTCATGGGTCCCGCGTAGTCCGAAATGTAGCCAGTAATTGAACCATGTGGTGTTTAGTAGAGATTTGCGAGTTGTTGCGCCAAAAATGTTGTTGGCATATAATATAGTTTTTCGATCTTTGCATCAGATAAGCCTGCTGCTGCTCTAGGCTTATTACCCACATAACTAGTTTTTAATATGTTTATTTTTTGTTTTGTTATTAATTATTATTATTTATACATATATAAATCATTTTATAACACTGATGCGGTATTGTTTATGAATATTAAAGTTTTCCAAGTTTTCAACTCATTGTCTTAATGTTGAAAGTTACAAAAACAAGTGAAATTACCAGTTCATTGTTTTTTTTTAAAGATTGTTCTGCTTTGCTTTTAGGCAATCACGTGTGAGAGAAAAGGCTGGACCACTGTTGCGGTTGATCGAGTGTGGATATTTGGCTCGCTGAAGTTTTCGCTCAATGCTGCCTACAGTGCAGCGGAATGTGATTGGCTCATATTTGTCACCATGGAGTTTCAAAATGACAGAAGATAAGCTGCCAGATATTTGTCTAGGTGGTCAACGGCTATTTCATGAATCTCTTTGATTCACCTATCATTTTAAGATACGTCTTGACTCGATGGACACCCTCATGGGTTTTCCGAAGTGTGTCTTTGTTATCTTCACTTTCTATGATTTGTTACATCTTCAGTTGTTATTTCCAAAACCTGGCCAGATTTTTTTTCAATGCTTGTTTGATTTGTTTCATGTTTAACTGCTTCAGGACTTTCATTCAAACTCACTTTTGTATTTAATATTTCATCATTTTGTTCAAATGTTTCATTGAATACACTGGGATTTATGCCAAACTTGTTTGCAAATTCTTGATCTGACATTGTCACTTTTTCCATTAAACCATCCCAAAAGATGTCAAACTTACCCAACTCAACAAAATCTGACATTTTCACAAATCAGATGTTTTTTACAAAAACTGTTCAAAAAGTCCTAGTTTTCCAAAGTAATTAATGTTAAATAAGCAAATGAAATTCCCGTGGCTGACTTGAGTGATTGTAGCAGACGGACAATGTAACTTTAATAATAACTTAAATTAACTTAAATTATTAACAATCAATACAATTTAAGTCGATTTTGTTTAGATTATTTTTTTATTTTTATTTTTTATATTTTGTGTTTATTTTAATTTCACATAAGTATTTTATTTATATAAAATGCTGATAATTTGACATGATCTTTGACTTGTTTACATGAGTGGGCGAGTTTAATAAAAGTAGTCCGTGTTCTATGGGCACATGCAGTAAGCATTTCTAAATATTTGTAAATCACATTTTTTGCTGTTTTTATTGCTATTTGTGTATAAAATATAATACTTCTTGGTATCAAATAGTTTCTTTTTTCAGTTGTACAGAAAATGTTGACTTTGGAGTTGGTTTTGTGTAATATAACGTACCTCCAAACATTGACTGATATAAATGCTACTGACCGAATATAACAAAATTTATATCAGGAACCTTTGTATCAGGCCGATATCAGCATAGTGGCATGATAAATATATATATCAAATAACATTATAAATAATTGCAAAATAATAATTATTACATCAAGTTATGTATATGTAACTCACAAAATCATATATGTCTAAGTCAGTATGCTTTAAATCTATAGACACAGTAATAATTAATATTATAACAGTAAAATGGGTTCTTTGATTATATATATATTGACATGTACAAAGAGTATTATGATATCACACCAATCATTCGTCTCCAGTGGTAATTATTCCACAGTTAATTCAAGCATAAAAATAGCCGAACTGTTCTACACATAACATATACATCTACCAGTCATCAAACTAGTTTAACAAATGTGTTGTTCAACAAATATAATATGTTTAGTACAGTGCTAATTGAGACGACACATTAATAGATGATTGGACATGTGTATCTACGAATTTTGGTAGAAAAAACTATTAACTTACAAAACAATAAGTTACATAAAGATCTATCTCACAAATTCGTATACAGCAGACAGTGGACTTTTTCTACTTACAATTAACAAGTTTATTGCATCAGAGCTTCTATATTCACATTATTTAAAAGTGGTAATTGCACCACATTTTAACATTTTTCGATAACAGAACAGGCTTATGGATATAGATTATACACATAACTTAAATGACTTCAAACAGTCAACAATTCACACATTTAAAATAAAATGTATTTCCCCTTCACTATATGCAGCATAAAAGGCCAAACATGGCTCTAAACATTATATAATGATGTGGTTTTTTGTATATTGTCACATTGAATTTCACAAATAATTCATTACAAAAATGAAATGCATTTTCATAAATAATGCACATGTGCATACATTTACATGTTTGAACTAGATCTAATGATTCAAACAAACATTCACTTAAAACGTTATTGTCATACTAACATAGTAACAACTAGCATCCATTTTACATCTAAATGTTAATGTCATACTAACATAGTAACAACTAGCATCCATTTTACATCTAAATGTTATTGTCATACTAACATAGTAACAACTAGCATCCATTTTACATCTAAACGTTAATGTCATACTAACATAGTAAAAACTAGCATCCATTTTACATCTAAATGTTATGGTCATACTAACATAGTAACAACTAGCATCCATTTTACATCTAAACGTTATTGTCATACCAACATAGTAACAACTAGCATCCATTTTACATCTAAACGTTATTGTCATACTAACATAGTAACAACTAGCATCCATTTTACATCTAAACGTTATTGTCATACTAACATAGTAACAACTAGCATCCATTTTACATCTAGACGTTATTGTCATGCTAACATAGTAACAACTAGCATCCAATTTACATCTAAATGTTAATGTCATACTAACATAGTAACAACTAGCATCCATTTTACATCTAAACGTTATTGTCATACTAACATAGTAACAACTAGCATCCATTTTACATCTAAACGTTATTGTCATACTAACATAGTAACAACTAGCATCCATTTTACATCTAAACGTTATTGTCATACTAACATAGTAACAACTAGCATCCATTTTACATCTAAACGTTATTGTCATACTAACATAGTAACAACTAGCATCCATTTTACATCTAAACGTTATTGTCATACTAACATAGTAACAACTAGCATCCATTTTACATCTAAACGTTATTGTCATACTAACATAGTAACAACTAGCATCCATTTTACATCTAAACGTTATTGTCATACTAACATAGTAACAACTAGCATCCATTTTACATCTAAACGTTATTGTCATACTAACATATTAACAACTAGCATCCATTTTACATCTAAACGTTATTGTCATACTAACATAGTAACAACTAGCATCCATTTTACATCTAAACGTTATTGTCATACTAACATAGTAACAACTAGCATCCATTTTACATCTAAACGTTATTGTCATACTAACATAGTAACAACTAGCATCCATTTTACATCTAAACGTTATTGTCATACTAACATAGTAACAACTAGCATCCATTTTACATCTAAACGTTATTGTCATACTAACATAGTAACAACTAGCATCCATTTTACATCTAAATGTTAATGTATTGTCTAAAGCATTACAATGATGTTTATGTTTTAGAATATTTCAAAGAAATATATTATGTCTAAAAGTTAGGTATTTATACTTAAAGAAAAATATGTTAACGTAGTAATTATTACAACAACATCTATTATGAGACTGTTCAACTAAAAATGAGTAAATCCACAGCTGTGCTATTTCCACCATAACCAGTAAAATGTATTCATCAGAAATATTGTTATTGCATCTGAGATTATGTAATTCGCAGATCCATGCTTATGGCACTGAAATAAACTCAACCATATAAGGAGTTTTGTATACAACACTGACTGAAGATCAAAATCTCAACATCAGTACGCTATGCAACTTTGCAAATAATCTGGACACTTGATATAAAATTCCTCAAATGTAAAATATAAAGCAATTACAAACTAATTAATCAAACTAATATAAAAGAATTAGCTGCTAAGTAATGTTTTTATTAAAATAACTAGTAACATTTTATCGATACAGCATACATTGTACATAAATTAATATTCAGTATTGTTTAGGGCTAGTGAGGAATAATACGTTTATTAAGTTGTAGTTGGAAACAAGTATTATTAAACATTTGTTGCCGATTATGTTGAAAAATTCAGCTCATCCATAGCCGTGCCAGGTATTTCTTTTCCCCACCTCATAATTTAGCTCAGATACATCCAGTCCATCTAAGCAAGCTGGTTCAAGGCTTGGAAGTGCAATCCTGGAATATTTAATTTATTGTAACATTTTTTTTTCTGCATTGTTCTTGCAAATGCAATACTTATATCCGTAGCGACATTTCTATATGAACCATATGAGTATTGTTTAAGTGTGAGAGATCTGAAATTAAGTCATGCAGTACAAAGTGCAAGCGACCACTGGGACCTCCAGTACCGATGATCGCGAATCCACTTCTGACACTACATGCGCACAACATCACTACCCTGATAGATATTTATAAGAAATTAAATAACATATAATAATTGTTTCGTATTTGTGTTCGTAGTTTAAATACTCTTAATGTTTTCTTAAAACACACATTTTTTCAAATAAAACACATTTCAAAATAAGAAAAACGTGTGTTTTTATCAACACGTATTCTTCTACAACAGTTAAACGCCATACGTGTTATTTTAAAAACATAATTATCATCATCAGCATCAGCAGCAGCAGATGGAACAACATCATACACATCATTATCATCATCATCATCATCATCATCATCATCATCGTCATAATCGTCATAATCATCATCATCATCATAGTAATCACAGCCATTATAGTCATCATCTTAGTCATCATCATCATCATCATTATCATCGTCATCGTCATCATCGTCGTCAATATCGTCGTCGTCATGATTATCATGATCAGCATCGTCATCGTCACCATTATCTATATCATTTTATTATAATTTATCGACATACTTTTAAACAACAATCGGTCCCCAATGTGCATTCATAAGTGTTATTTTTTATTTCTTGATGTTATCATGTAGATACATATATCCACTCTGATAAGCTTGATGAGATAGCCGAAATTCCAAACAGACAACATATTTTGGACCATTCTTCCAATATTATTGAATGACATGTTCACAGAGTTTATGAAGATGCGCAACACAAATATCGAATGTCTACATGTCGTAAGCTAAGACACCTGGCCTAAAGAAGTCATTTTTATCACAAAAGTATAAGAAAGATAAACACACGGTGCCCCCACCTATAATCGAACCTACATGTAAAACTACTAGTTAAAATGTCGGTGACGCTAACGAATATTATAATACATATGTTATTTTGTTTTAACGCGATGTACAGGTATACCCAAGAGCTCTTCGAAACGACCAACAGTTTTTAATTAATAATCGTCGTACGTTACATATATTATATTTAATTGCAATAATGATTCATCATTAAAATCACGTTATTTATTATATGCATGTGTCCGGAGTGTTATTTCACTTCTGTATATATGTTTTTCGTGTATTTTGAAAATCTTTGAGAAAACCAGTAGAAAATGATAAATGTATCAATATGCGAATATGTCACTGTAGTGTGTTTCAAAAAGGACATTAACTGAAAGCGTTTAAAGATAATGTTAAGTAGACAGCATGATATTGCAATGTCATCAGCAATTATACAAAACACAAAGACTTTCAACATTTAACTTACTAGAAAAAAATATACCCAACAGGCTAAAGGAATATTAATAAATCAAAATGTAGTACGTAAAATGAATGCGTTTTATTTATTTATGTTGAGGACACCGATGTCGAATCAGATAATTATGGCGATACATAAAATTGAGACAAATAATTTGAATACGATATACTGTACCATGGAATGACATCTGTATGTGGATGTGTCACAGTGCATATAACATCTGAATTCTCTAAAGGGGAGGATTCAGATATCTGAGTTGCCTGGGCAAATTAGGTTGATTCATTAAAATATTACTAAACATAGACGGCATTATTCACATTGAAATATTCATCGTATGATATTATACATAATTAAAAAAACAAAAACAAAGAGGCACCTGATCGAAAGTGTTTTTCAATATATTCGTATATACTATTGACAATTAATATTGTTAAGGGTCACTAATGCGAATGATGTTTAGTTGTGTCTTAAGTGGATTTAATGTTTAATATTTGACAATGTATGGCGTAAAATAAATAAAACAAAAATAATCATCGTCGTAATGATATAAATGTTTTATTAAACGCATTTACTAAAATTACACATCAACAAGTTACTAGTATAACATGTAACATATACACAGTTTGAACGATATTGACTTCCTTAAACAAATATTTTTGTCGGGAAAATATATAGAGAATACATGGGTCTAGTGGGATGGAGAAAGTTTATCAAGTGAGGCTTAGACAATGAAAAAAGGCGATCTTGAGCGTATTATATGCATAAATAATGAATTCTATTTAATTAAATTAAAAAAAAAAAGCACTAATTAAAGTTTTAACGTAAAGACCGTCTTCGAACCTCGCTTGAATATATGTGTACTTACCGGAAAAAAGTTCTCTATGTCTGTATCACCTTTATCAAGAATAGAAAGTAAATGTTAATAATACTATTTGCTGAGGCACGAAAATGACGTTATCAATTTGCTTTTGTTTAAACCAGATTATACCAGATTATACTGTTTTTTAAAGTTTCACTTATTTTGAGTTTTAAGTCGACACAGCGTAGTCAATCCAGAACGCGATTGTTTTGCAATTTAAAATACATGAAATACGAATAAATATTGAGTGTTTCTATGTTTTGGATGGACTATATTATGCAATAATATTCAGATAAAAAGTGTGTGGAGCATATGCCTCGAATAAAAACGACGGTGAGATAGATCCCATTTCAATTTTCTACAATTTACTCGGATAGTTGTGAGTGGAAGACAGCGCGACTGAAAGTGAAAGACATGTTTCGTTCAACGTTAACATTACAGATGTAGCCTTTGATGAGTTGTTAACATTTATTTTCATCTGAAATGTATATAAAGGGTTATTTCTTTGACGAATATGCTTTGTTAGTCAACCAAAGAAGTCTATCCACACAGAGTAACCAGCTTGCATCAAGTGTGTTGAACTGGAATGGAAGGAAGTTGTTGTCGACCAGTTTAATGGCATGCGAGGATAAACAAACAATAAATAGAAAATATAAAATCTGTTAAACTTGTCTTTAGGGCAATCATTTGCAACGAGTTGTAGCTGAGGATACTTTTAAACACTTTGTGTCTTTTCAGACGTCTATACAAGTGTCTTTATGCATTCAAAATCGTACTTGCATAAACCAGCGTTTCCTGGAATGTTTTAAAGAGGTACTGAATACGGATGTCGCCTCCAAACAATTAAAATGCGTTAAGAGTGTTGTATTCCTGCTTTTCTTGTCGCCATGAATTCTACTAGCCTACATTGGCATTATACCAAATCAGTTAGAGCTATTCCATTAAATTATCGGATATTAATAAATTAAGAGCAACATCACTATAAAGTAGCAACTAGAGCAGTAGTAGTAATATTAGTAGTTGGAGTAGTAGTAGTGAAAGTAGTAGTAGTAGCAGCAGCAGTAGCAGTAGCAGCAGCAGCAGTAGTAGTAGTAGTAGTAGTAGTAGTAGTAGTAGTAGTAGTAGTAGTAGTAGTAGTAGTAGTAGTAGTAGTAGTTGTTGTAGTAGAAGTAGTAGTAGTAGTAGTAGTAGTAGAAGTAATAGGAGTAGGAGTAGTAGTAGTAGTAGCAATAGTAGTAGTAGTAGTTGTTGTTGTTGTTGTAATAGTAGTAGTAGTAGAAGTAGTAGTAGTAGAAGTAGTAGGAGTAGTAGTTGTAATAGTAGTAGTAGTAGTAGTACAATAATTAGTATTGGCATTAGTATTAGTACTAGCTGTATTAGTTTGTTTTAATAAATGATTGTGGTTACTTCGTTTCGAAATAGTATAACATAGTGTGTACTAGTAGAGCAGTATATTATAAATAGTATTTGTAAAAAATAAAAATAAATTAAATTTAAAAGTGACACATGTTATTAATACACATTCATGAAAAGCAGCGATATTCTATACCTCCGACTACCGTTTACAAGATGTGCAGTTTACTTCTATTACTGGACAAATCTTAACAGTTAATCCCTTACTAGTATAATATGGATTGAATTAAATAAACAATGTAAGCTATGTTGGACTACAGGCCAAAGCATTGGACTACAGGCCATAGCATTGGACTACAGGCCATAGCATTGGACTACAGGCCATATCATTGGACTACAGGCCATAGCATTGGAATACAGGCCATAGCATTGGACTACAGGCCATAGCATTGGACTACATGCCATAGCATTGGACAACAGGCCATAGCATTGGACTACAGGCCATAGCATTTAGGCGGTCAATTTCAGCAAACAAAATTATTAAGGATATAAGTATTTTGCACGTTTAGCCGTTCATTCCATGGCATATTGTGTATCATAAGGCTAAAGGTGTTTTGCAATATAAATTTATATGGAAAGTTGTAGCATTGTAATGCGTTTATACATGTGTGCATATTTATATAGTTTATGGTTTGACAGCTGCCAAAAATAGTGCTCTCTAAAATAGAGATTATCGTTATAGCTGTTGCTGGTTGTATAGTATATCGGCGATTTAATGAATTGTACTTATTTTACGTATACGTGCTTCATAGTACCGTTTACCCGAGCAGAAACAAAGATTACTAATGATACCTGTAAGTATTTAAGCTTCACCCGAGATGACAGGATATATAAATACATTAACGTCTTTTATCATATACCAAAGTTTTAAGAACATTTAGTGATGTTTAAGTGGTATTATGCTAAATCCGAAATGAGAGTTTATTTATTGCACGTGTACCTGCTTTTGTCGTATACCCGAGATAAAAGGAAGTTTTCTTATGAAATCAAGCACTTTAAAAATAACCGAGTTACAGGAGATGTACTCATCATACATTATTTCGTGTGTTGAAAACAATGAACCATCCAAATCAATTGCAAATACGTCTATCTGTTTTCACGCCTCGATGTATCTTACGTATACCTGATTCTATAGTACGTATCACCAAGAGTTTACAATATAGAGTAAAACGTTACTTATGACACATTAACTTATAATATTCAAGAGATGGAATTGAATTTATCCCACGTTTATGTGCTTTTGAGGTATACCCAACATAACATGGTGCTTCATAAGATTACGTGTAGATAAATAATACTATACCTGGTTGAAAATAAGTTTACTTGTTATTTATATACTCCAATCATATGTCGTCATTCGTGTCACTTGACCGTCCAATATTTCACGATATTGGATGCGCGTGCGTACAATATTGTCCGTATTGGACGGTCCGAGTATTAATATACGAGACTTTCAGAGTATTTCAAAACTTAACGAATATGCAACTTTTAGTGTTTCCTCGATCAATGATGACTCCGATCCACTTCATCGACAACGTCTTTTAAAATCCAGCAACAATCATTATAAGTCCTTTTCATATATTCACGAAGATTGTTGTTTTGTCAGCCGTGCTAACCAGAAACGCGATTTGTTTCCAAAATCGCTTTGTCTGGTCAAATCGTATGCTTTGTGTAAACGTAAATCTGTCTCCAAACCTATATCCGATGATGAATGTCACTCTTAAAATTATTTAGTAATTTTATTTAACTGTTTGTACCATTACCGGTACATAAATAAAAGCCTGCAACATAACAATCCTAGAGTTGAGCGAAACCTGGTTTCTGTCGTCACAATCCCTTTTTTTACATATAGCATCACTCATATAGAGCTATATTGCAGTCCAAATGCTAATATTAATATAGAGCATTGAGCATATGATAGACTATTAACGCTCTGTAAGTAGTACACGAGTTTGTTTGTTTCTTCAAAATATCGAGGGAAGGTGTTACAAACGCTTTATAAGTTTATCTATTACAAACGATGAGTATTCTTAAACAACACAAACGTTCCTATATATTCCATGCTCAGGAGTGTTTGTTCGCTTGTATATAATTTTTGGCACATTAATTGAAAACGCTGGAATATTTATGTTATGTTCTAAAGTTAAAACATCCACGGGAGGGATTAAATATCCGCAACATGGTCAGTTTTTGTTCACAAATTTTTTTTAAACAAGGGGTCTTGAAATGCTGGTCAATCGTGCTGATATAAACCTGGCTACATGCAATAATATGCGATTGTGCGAGAATGCGTGTGTATTAGTGTCAGTGCGTGAAGCTGTGTAAGCTGGCGTTTGTTTTGATCTAATTGACGTTATAACTCATTTCAGATATGCAAATCGCACGGTTGCTCATCTATTAAAAAAATAACACCATCCAGACACTAATCATATTAATGTTGGATTTTGCAATAGACGTCAGAATAACAGAATGCAGTCACACGACACCCACTGTTCGTGTTATATGGTCGATATTATGGGGACATTTCAGACCCAAATAATTATCGAGGGATTACATTAATAAGTTGTTTTGCAAAACTGTTTACAAGTATATTAAATGAACGTCTTAAACAATGGGCAGAAACAAATGACATTCTAACGGATGCACAATTCGGCTTTAAACCAAACTGTAGCACAGTCGATGCAATATTTATTTTTAATGCACTGATAGAAAGGCAGTTGCAGAATAAAGATAAACTATATTGTTGCTATATTGACTACCGGAAGGCATATGACGTCATCAATCGCGGTCAATTATGGAGTAAAATGATTAATGTGGGCATCGACGGAAAACTCATAACCCTTATTCGATCCATGTACGAAGAAGTTAAATTACAGGTTAAACACATGGGTAATTTATCAGACATATTCAGTAGTAACGTTGGTATATTTCAGGGGGAGATAACCTCGCCCATATTGTTCTCGCTGTTTATTAATGACATCGAATTCGATTTGCAAAATGGAATAAACGCTGGCATTACGCTAGATCAAATATCGATCTACCTATTATTATTCGCTGACGACGCGGTTTTATTTTCTGAAACCCAGGAGGGCTTACAAGAATCATTAAACAATTTAGAAACCTACTGTGATAAGTGGAATTTAACAGTTAACATTGAAAAAACCAAGGTCATGGTATTCCGAAAGGGAGGGGCAATTAGTAAAACATTAAAATGGACATATAAAGGTCAAGAATTAGAAATTGTGAACAATTTTAATTACCTTGGAATTGTCATGTCAAGTGGTGGATCATTTGTGCCCGCAACAAATACTCTATATGGCAAAGCAATAAAAGCGATGCATTCTTTGTTCACCCTAACAAAAGACATGAGCGTACCTATAAATATCATGTTCAATTTATTTAACGCATATGTATTATCAATTTTAAACTATAACTGCGAGGTTTGGGGATTTATCAAAGCGGAAAACATTGAACGCGTTCATCGTAAATTTTGTAAAAGACTATTAAATGTAAAAATGTCAACAAATTCATTATCGTTATATGCCGAAGTTGGTCGATTCCCCCTGTATATAGACAGATATGTCAGGATCGTTAAATTTTTTTTTTAATTATACACTTTAAAACAGGGAAATTGTATTCTTAAACAAATTGCGTTATTACAGAGATTAGAAATTGAATGCAAAAATAACGCAAACAATTGGACATCGAAAGTACGGGACATTCTTAACCAAACCGGTTTTGCCGATGTATGGCTATTCCCTGAATCAGTGAACACAGATCAATTTATCCCGTTACTTAAAAACAGATTACGAGACCAGTACATCACTAGCTGGAATGTCAGTGTCACATCATCTAGCTCAATTATTCTATATAAGGAACTAAAACCAGTATTCGAAAGATCATCGTATCTTGATATTGTTGAAAATATCAAACATAGGAATATTATTTATAAATTACGTTTGTCGTCTCACAAATTATTTATAGAAACGGGTAGACACCATAACATTGTCCGAGATCAACGCAAATGTGTGTTATGCAACCTAAATGACATCGAGGATGAATATCACTTTGTTCTTAAATGCCCTTATTATGCTGATGTCAGGAATACATTAATTCCAAAGTATTATAGATCCCGTCCAAATATGTACAAGTTTATCGAACTAATAAATAGTTCAAACTAAATATTGTTAAGAAAACTAGCTATTTTTTGTATAAAATGCTTTAAAATACGAGAAAATGTCATATATATGTAGTATAAAATATTTATATTTTTTCACAAAGAAAACATGTACAAATAATGTAATATTGTTGAAATTGTTAAAATACGTGTGACATTATGTAGTCTAGTCACTATGTATTAACCTCATCCATGTGACAATCTCACGAAAACATGTTTATTTCGTGTCTATTTAAATTGATTTATCTTCGAAATGATGTATGTTTTGTATTTACTTCAAACGCATGTTGTTATTGTATATGTGTGTTAATGACGATGAGCTTTATATGCTTAAGTCGAAAATAAACTATTCTGATTTATTTATTTATTTATTTATATTATGAATAGGCAATCAACCTGTATTGTAAAAGTGAACAAATATGTTTGTACAGAACAAGGTTACAGTTTAAAAATTCCTGATTAATTTATTTAATTTTACACATGATACAACTCTCCTGAGCTGTTTTTGCAATATTCACTTTGTTGTGTTATGCTCTTTGTTTGTGTATTCTGCTGGTCACTTGTCTAACAAAGTAGTATTTTGAGTTTATGTGAGAGCTCTTTCATTATAACATAGACATCTATTGGTGTGATACGTGCAAATAGAGATGTTTCACATATAGTTTTATGTTTGTTGATGATGTTTATTTTGATAGTGTTATTGATTGATGTATGCTTTACATAAATGTATTGTACTCGAGGTGTGTCGTGGGAAAACCGGGCTTAATATATGTGCGTAAAGTATCATCCTGGATTTGCCTATGCAGTAGAGTGGATTTATGTTTAGAAGAGACTCCTTTGAATAAAAATATCATAAAAACCACAGGCTGATCCGAGACGCCGCTTTAAGCAAGTGCATTAAGCCCGGTTTTTCCACGACATGCCTCAATTATGTTTTTGTTACATCGTTTGTGCTCGGACTGTGTTCGTGGCATGCCGTTTAACAAAGTGTGTTAAAAAACATGCATTTGTTTTAATTTAAAATAATGGTTAAATAATAGTAAACTAAGAGTTGAATAAGGCAATAATGCCTAGTATATTTTATTACAAAAACATTAAATGTCTCGTGACGTCTCGAATGTACATGATCCAAAGAAACTTCCGATGTATACCTTTTCTACTTTCGTAAAACAGTGTTCTGTTAAGCACACCAATCGATATTTAAGAAATAGAATGCTCGCAAACAAATTATGGCGTCTTCAATCATAAAGGATCTCATTGTACAAACATAGTGTATGTGAAATATAGCTCCGTCGAATATCGTGTTTAATAGCCCGTTGTCAATAAGACATAAACAAACCAATTATCGATTACTTCGCTGGTATAAAATGGTAGACATAATCAATGAATCAGAATAAAAACAGCATTTATTTCAAAACATGTTAATATGGCTATGCAATTTTAGATGTCTTTGTGTATAAGAAGAGATGAACTTTCGGAAACCTTGTGTTAATTGTGTATCACATGTGTATATGGTATTTGTTATTTTGTATGTAATTTATTGTAACAAAAATTAAGGTAATTGTAATTATCATGTTTATATGTTATGCATTTTTATAGACATGTTAAGATCATCAACAATATCAAGCATGAGTCAAACGCCTACATACGTATGACATATATTATTGACACATATATCCCAAAGTTTGCTTCGTACAGCACAGACGTGTGCATAAATGTGAAATATGACTTTGACGAGTTAATTAAGAAACACTTTTTTATTTTGAGTTGTTTATCTATTAATAAAAAAACAATTAGTTATGATGCGTATAAATTTAACAAGGAGGGCGTTAGCACGTGTTGATTAATATACGCTTAACAGGACAAATGATTGTTTATTTACATATACATAACGATCAAGCAAAACTCATTTCGATTGCAATACGACATGACTTCATATGTTGCAATTACAATGCGAACTATATTTCAGAATTTCGGAACTATGTTTTCGAGTGG
The DNA here is from genome assembly GCA_027627225.1 of Congeria kusceri. Lineage (NCBI taxonomy): Eukaryota > Metazoa > Mollusca > Bivalvia > Myida > Dreissenidae > Congeria > Congeria kusceri. Next base: position 325,518 of record JAPFQT010000116.1, on the reverse strand, counting down.
CTTATACTTGGCAATTTAAATACGATGTTTTCGTCGTTGTCTATAGAAAACTGTGCGAGTGTAATACTATTATCAAAAATAGAAAACATGCCGTAGGTGTCATCAGGTAACATATAAATGTTTCCATCAGGTAAATATCATAAGGTTATATTAGCTGTCTGGATGCTGTCCTGAGAATCGGGAATCACCAGGTCACGTTCGGCGAGATTGGCCAAGCCGACTGTTTCCCGTTAACTAAGGCGAATTTGTATAGTCGGGACCCTGTCGGGTCGTTGTCGGGATTAACTGGAATGATATTGCCTAAAACTACATATACATATATCACGTGTGGAGTATATATATCGTGTGTGTTGTGTGTGTTTGTATGCTTTTGTCATTCATCGACAGAGCTTTGACTGATCCACCATGAATGATTTCCGATTAGGTCTCATGGAAGCGTCCAGAAAGCGTTACGATACAAATAATAAAAACAAAAGTACGGAATGCCGGAATGCTGTCCGGAACGCTGTCGGTAGCTATCAGGGCTCTGTCGTATAGCATTTGGAAATATTGGGACTGTTAAGACGCTGTCGTGACGCTGTCGGAACATATTTGACCGTTTGATAAAAAACTGATTTTCGAACACAGAATCTCAGAATAATGTCCCGACTTTTGACATTTTTGATTCTGGACGCTGTCGGGTTAAGAACGGCAGGAAAAATCGGGAAATTGTGTCTCAGGCTTTATTGATTATTGATTATCCAATGCATTGTTCTACTGCGATAGACGTTAGCAAACAAATAATGAATGTTTAGAATCCCCCAAACTTAAGTTTTTTTTTAATAATGCATTTTTTTTTTCCATTTGCACTAACATTTAGGAGCACTTCACAGATAGTGAAGTGGATAACCGTCATATAACTAAATATAAAGTGTATGTTATTGTCTGATATATAAAGAGAATTGGATATAGCAAACATTAGACCTGCGTTAAAAACTTAAGTGGATAAGGAAAACAAGTTAAAGGTTAAACAAAAGTGAACAGTCGCGTTTCAACAAATCCAGAACATTATGCATAGCTATTAAATTGAAATCTGTTTAAAGTCGATATCATTATATAAAACATATAAAACATTATACACTATTAAAATGAATTAAAACAAAGGTTAATGTATGTCAACAACATGAAGGATATCCAATTGCTATAGTAGCTGAACCCAGTAGTTATTACTTAAGTCAAGCAATGGTGTAAACACACTGTGTGAAATTATGACTTTTCTCGTCGTACAACATAATCGCATACAATAGACGAGTATTTCCAATAATTCCAATGTTAGGTTATTTTTTCTAAGAAATCCATCATATGGCCACCAGCCCACGGTCAGAACTCCTAAATGGCACCAATATTAACGAGTGTTAAAATATGATCATGCATATACGTAGTCGGTAGTCGACAATCGCAAAAGCGAGTGCGAATTTAATTATTCGCTTGTTTAATGCATACATACATATACAGATTATGAAACATAGCTTGAACTATAATTCAATAGTCGAAACATACAATACGTTTAACACATATATTTTGTGATATCATAGCCTACCTCGGTTATTCACCTACGAAATTATAGCATTTGTGAAATATGATGAGTTTACTAGCAGAACGTTTGATACATTGTACTTTTACGTACACGGTCATCAAAATCTACGCAGGGAATGTATCGTTTCAGAGTGACAAAAGTGGCCCGGAGTTGTTCTGTGATTTGTCCAAACAACTCTACACTGTGTTTGAAGATGAATGAATAACACCGGAAATCGTGATTGCAAGAATAATTTCATTTCTGTTGTGAGAGACAAGTTTGACAATGATTAGTAAACTCAATGAACAATAAATCGGGCATTTCTGTTTAGGCAGTCAGTCCGAAGGACTGACATAGACGTACTCAAGCGTATTCCATCTATCAATATAATGCGAGAAAGAGATTTGAAACTATGGAGGAAAGAAATGCTGAAATGGTTGATGCTGTGGGAAGATCTTCATCCACAGCAATTCCTCCTCCAGAATTTCAGAAGCGATAAGCCAGAGTTCCTCGCGCCTAAATGTTATTTACTTAACGGCGTGTTCGTTAGCCATAGACATAATCGTGTAGTATATATCTCTTTTCAGAAACGTGTTGAACTTTTATTACAAAATTTAACCATTACCTCCGGACCTTCAGCTAGTTGTTCCGACGATATAGACCTTGTACATGCATGTGCCTGTATCTGGGGTCATTCCTGAAAAAGCAACAGGGGATAGACAGACCAAGAACTGGCCCCCTCGGGAATTGTTTGAGGAAACGAAAACTTAAAAGTGGTTCCCTGTACCCGTAGGACACCCGTCCACGAAAACATATATAATTGAGGCTGTCTCCAAACCTTTTTGAGAGGAAACTCATGTTCAGTTTAAACATAAATCAACTACAATACTATGTATTGCTGAACATGATCAAGAGCTCTATATTAAATAATACAGTAGCACACGGCCGGATTATGAGTTTCCACTGCAAAACGTGTTTTTTATACAATAGAAAGCATTTAAGAACGTAACTTAGCATTGCTACTTAAACTTTGTCTAGGAACACTACAAACATATCTTAAAGGTAAATGTCCTCATTTTATAATTGACGGTGTAAATTTGTTTGACGGTAAACTAAATATTACTCAATGTCATGAAATACTTCCGAAGGTGTCGGACCTCATAGATAACCACCATAGATAACGCGATTGTCCATGGAGAAATGTTCCATTTTCCATGTATTTATTAAGCTTGCATATGAAAGGATACAATGGTTTCATATCATTATGCTCGGTTTTCACGGCTTCATCCATAAACCGATTGTTGCTGTTGAGGAGCAGTTAAACAGACGTAAAAGTAAAACGAAAATGAATTTCATGTTTCGCAATTTCTCTTTCACGCAACCGCTCCTCACGCGCATGCTCGCGGTCTTGTCGCTCAAAATATGTCTGCTTCTCTCTCTCGACATACTGTCTCAATTCATCTCCGCTTAAACCTAACAATTTAGCTGATTTAACAAAAGGTTCAATATCCATGATTTCGGATCAATACGTATACAAAACAGATAAAAATACAATGCAGACAGAAATAGATACACAACACTGTTAACCTGGACACAAATAGGCAAATTAATTACAAACAAAATAAAAACAAACTTCATAAGACAATCAGTTTCAAATTCAGACAATACAATTGGCTGCAGATAACTCGGCTTAAGACAATTCAATGTATAGTAAGATTACTCTCCCTTGAATAGTAAAACAACTATGTGCTATTTAAACTCTGTAAACTGATCCCTCACCGACCACACGCAGTGGTCTGCAGAACTAGGTACCTGTGTTAATCTGAGGTTTAAGAGTGTTAACTTGATAATGGTTCCCTCGTTATCTGGTCCTGCCGGGATCGCCAATAAATGTCACGCACTAGAGCAGGGGTGATTAATCACTACAGGCTCCAGTGTGCAATGGAGGTTCTTTTGGACCAGATATGTATAGGGAGCACATTAATTACCACAAATACCTTTACATCTAAACTATTTATATAGATCTACTTGATACACGCATGCAGATTAAGTATTCAACAGAATGTGATATATATTTTTCATAAGTATCTTCATATGCAAACAATACAACAGCAAAAGTCCGTTTACCTATAACATCAGTTAATTGATTAAAACAACAATGCCTTCAATGTCCATTTACGTCATGATCCATGCAGCGTATATATATATAACATAAAACCTTTAGTATTCGTTCTTGACGCACAAACGCTAATTTAAAGGAAGAATCTTTTATGTCATTCAAGTAAGTAAATAACACTCCAAATACTTCGCGCACATACGCACACAGCTAACCAGACTTGGTATCACTCATATCGAAACCACGCCGGCTCAGGGGTGGCCACACAGGCTCTGGGTTTGCCACACAGGCTCGGGATTGCCACACAGGTTTGGGTTTGCCACACAGGCTCGGGGTTGAAACACAGGCTCGGGATTGCCACACAGGCTCGGGGTTGCCACACAGGCTCGGGATTGCCACACAGGCTCTGGGTTCGCCACACAGGCTCGGGGTTGCCACACAGGCTAGGGTTGCCACACAGGCTTAGATATGCCACATAGGCTCTATTCTTGACAGGTCTCCCCCACTACAAGCCACCTATAAACAAATGAAGTCGATAAACCTATGCCTTACATTATTCAGTTCAAGTTGCTACCCCAACACAACAACGCGACTGGACATTTATACACCCAATACACGAGCTTTACAAAATACACTTAGCCTTAATTCCTCACACGTAAATGGCAGTACTATGACAATTAGTATGTGAACTGTACTTACATTGTACATTGCGGATCAAATATCTCACATCCCCATTTCCTCATATTCTCACACAAAACTAACACTCAGTCATCTCCAACTGATCTGGTCTCTACAACTGTTATTTCCAGACTGAATTGAAACAATGCATCTACCCCCCAGCCAAACAAAGCAACATCAGAGACTAGTCTAAATATCAACACCTTGTCACATTCAGAGCTATGGTTAAAGCGTTTCCCTACCGTTATCAAAACATGGTTCTGGCATCAAAGTAAACTAATTAGGCTACACGTCAACATAAACACTAAACAGGAACAGAGTCTCACAATTTGCTGGGTAACTTAGCAAAATTTAGCCGAATAACGGGAATGTAAAGTATTGTATTAAAGGGGTATGTAGAAATTTGTGACAAACAAATATCCTCAATATACTTGTATGTATGAGATGTACGGCTGGATGTTATAGTATTCAATAACGTGTATACGAGGTTTGTCCCAAATTCGCGTATAATTTGTTAATTTAAAAAGAAAAGAATAATAACATGATATTATTTGTTTGGAAACGTGCATATGCAATAAAACAGGTCATCAGCAGACTGAATTTAAGTCCCATCAATAAAATATATGAATTTAAAATGTTCTGTAAATCTCAGCGGCCCACACAACACCCTATGATGGGTTTACATTTCCATAAAATAAATACGAATGTTTAAATTACACGTATATCAAAGTTATATGTATTTGTTACTTTAAATTTGTTATAATCTTAATTAGTATTATGAATTATAGTAAACAATTGTATCATACTTTTAAAGAGTCATATTGTAATTGTTTTATTAAATAATATTTTCTATAAATAATGAAAAACACGTACATGTATCGTATTTTTTATAAAATTATACGCGCACAATTTCCGTTGTTACATTTCCAAAAAACTACTCGAAAAAGAAGTTCCGAAACTGTGCAATGTAGTTCGCATTGTAATTGCAGATTATGTTGTAAGGTTGTGTTAGAATCCAAACAATGTTCGCTTTATCACTGTTTATCTGTAAATAAACAACGCTTTTTCGTTCGGATGAGCGTATATTTCGCCGCTCGAGCTAACGATGAGATGGTGTATGAAAAAAAGTGTTTAATGTGCACGCACTTTCGTTTGAAGAAAGTAACATGGTATTTAGGGTGACCCTTTAGTTTTCAAATACATGTTTTTACATGTACACATGTACTATACTGATGTTCTTTATTTATTTACTGTATTAACAACAAATCATTGCAATTAAGTATGCGTTAATCAATATTTAGTATAAAAGCGTGAGCGTTGGTAAATTCTAGCAGATCTGCTCCCGCATTCGTCTGGTTAACATCGATATTAATATAGGGGGTATTTAAAATTATATTATTGATAAAACACTAGGGGCTGTCGGTGCTCTGAGGCTGACATTTCTCTTCTTGCGATATATAGGCCATGTTCGTAGGATTCCTTCCCCTCAAAAGCCCTGGTCGCTAGTAAATTGATAATATAAAATCTCCATATCTTCGTACCAAGACACAAAGTCACTGTACTCGGGATACAGGGTTCCATACCCAGGATACGAGATTAATATAAGGCGAGAATATTGTGTATTTCTTGGTTATAGGATCCGCCGAACCGATTTTTTGAAAATGCAAAAAAAAAATTTTTTTAATTGTAGAATCTAACCAATATCGTAAACATTACCTTGTGAGAGGGTTCAACCTGTTACGCGGAATGCAAAAAAAACAAACACGCTGGAGAAATGACAAAAATGTGTGTAACATGCATTGTAACTGTATAAAGATCGCTTAAAGATTAAAATGATCTGCTCTCTTATTTGTATACATCACGTAACACTTAAAATCAGAAGAAAGTACTTAGAAAAACAAATTAAGATCTTAGAATCAGTGTATTAAATACACATTTATGATTTTATATCAATATTTTAATTAACAAATTTCATTGGTGTATATTGAATTATTCATAAGATATATTTAGCTATATATTTAGTTCACTTCATTAAACATGCTGTTTTACATATAATATGGCCCCTAAGTGTGAGCATATTTTAACAGTAGTTTTTATATGATAAGCACTTCCTTGTAATGTTACTGTTATTGGTAGTAATGTCACCATTATCATGCAGTGATTAAGTTAATGTTGTGTTATATGAGTCTTGTAAGTAATAATTCATAAAGATTGTACTGCCCATTTCCATAGGTGAAACAATATTCATGAATTTACTCAAGTCTGTGTTATTATTATATTTTTCCCTCCTCCAATCGGACACATTTCCAAAAAATGTGGGAGAACCAATACAACAAAAACAGCAAACTCTGGCATAAGTAGAGTCTACATACATTCATGTGTACCAGACACGGAGTATTGTATAGTGTCTTATAACTTAAGAGCAATACAGTGCTCCAGACCACCCTCAGGGTACCACAGCAGACCCGAATTTCTCGCTAAAGTCATTGTATAATAATAATAGTTAACTCTATTTAATTTATTGCTCCATACCAATCATTTGTCTACTATGAATAAGCTAATCATGAAGCAAGGTAACTTGAGAAAAGTTATATATAAATATTAGTTGCATTGTTTGTTTTTACCGTTTAATTGCGTGCGCCATACGTGTTACCCGAAGTTAGGAGGGTGAAACGTTACAGTAGTAGTAGTAGTAATATTATTATTATTGTTATTATTATGATTATTATTAGTAGTAGTAGTAGTATTAGTAGTATAGAGTCTTTTTCATAAAAAAAATGGGTTAAATTGAACTACTTGTAGTGCAATACCGTATGAACTCTTCGAAACAAAAAGTCATAAGATGTAATGTAAAGACATGAACAATGAGAAATCAATTCCGTAACAAATCAAGCTAGTGAAGACAATCTAAACACTTGCCGTCCTTGTTGAGAAACAACCAACGTTTCAATCTATGTTCCTATTTATTTATGTGGTACATGTGCATGCATATCATGTATTTGCGTAAATATTCCGATTACATGCAAAATGTTTTATGATACTTATATGGAAAAGCATGGTTTATTCATAATCCAAATACACGTGTGTGTGTTGTTTTTTTAACATGGTATGGAAGTGGCATAAAACGTGCATGCACATACAGGAACAGACCTTCTGTTGTTCAATCCGACACAAACATCCAGGACAGATATCCGGTTAAAATGTACATTCATGCCGGCACCAGATGTCGGCATACATTATGACAATAAACACTGATAAACAGTACTTTCGACTGTTCATTCATTCTCCGATTTATCGTCCGGATTATCTGTAATATGACACATGGGATTGTATAAAACACGTGCGAAATTGGGTGGCTTGTATGTTATTTCCTTTTTTAGATGAACCATTGAATATTCGTGCTAATGGTCACGTGACGAATTAACGTAGTTATAGATGCGTCAGTGTATATTATTAGATGCTGCAGCTGTAATTTCACTATCTTGATGTTCAATAAAAGTTAGTTCAAACCTTTTTCCTCTTGTTTCTTATAAAACATCTGGACACCGCCTGTGTTATACCAGAATATCATCACATGTTTTTAATTTATTCAGATATAAGCATTAATGATGTTATTTTAGTGCATACAAATGAGCATTCATCATTATTTGAAAACTGTTTGAAACACAGGTAATATTACATGACTGTGGTGTTCAGCTGGCTTGTATCGCTCGAGTGGAGTGTGTAAATACAACTTTACACAGTCGACGAGTGCGATACAACGCACCGGAATGCCACAGTCATGTAGTATTCCATGTAGTATATACCTCCTGAAATTCAAAACTTTGCTACAAATTTGCTACTAAACAAACAAAATAATAACATATAATACTGTCATTGAATGCATATCAAAATGTTGCAACGGCGTCGTCGTGTCTTTTTATAGAGTGTGTACCAAGGTTGCTCGAAACGTTACGGAAAATAACTCAACGAACGTACAAGATGTCCGGGTTTTCCATGCGTTGAATACGGAGTTTTACTCTACAGTGTGAAATACAGGAATACTGTCTGGCCTATTGTATTTTATACCGAAAAAACATCAGTTTTTGAGTCAGATTATCTATAGGTATATACAAAACTGTTTATTTATTTACCTAAACGTTCTCTAAAAACATTGTCAATGATTTTATGTACGATTGATTATGATTAAAATCATCAAGTTGTTTTTGTAGTTTGGAGCAACAATTAGATCGTCTGTTGGTCGTTTGATGTCGGTTGTAGAGTGCAGTAATCATTGCATTCATATTTAAATAAGAACAACGTTATTTTAATCATAATCAATCGTACATAAAATCATTGACAATGTTTTTAGAAAACGTTTAGGTTTATGGGTAGTCGTAGAGGTCGCAATAGTACTCTTAGTAATAGTTCAACTGCTTGGAGTGCAGTACATCGGAACTCCCGGAAACCATATTACAAACAATTTACAATAACAATTAAAAATGAACACATGAATTTTGTTGTTGTTATCGTTTTAATTGCAGATTGCTATTAGATGTATTGTTACTTTCGCTGATGTTGTTTTGGAGGCATACGAACACGCGGTAATATCAGATTCAAATGTACATATATTTGCAACATGTGTCAGCATAAACTAATTAAACATACAAAATAAAAAATATACATTGTTACACCAAATAGCGGATACGCGTCTTTGTTGATCATTGATACAAAGTACTTTCACTTACGTAATGCTCGGGTAATCTGAAACGTAACAGGAACAAGGTACACATGGGAGTGTTTTTAAACATCTGCGAGTTTAAGTGGCTGGTATTGTACTTCAATGTTTTAGATGAACACTTGTTCGTGCTAGTTATCACACGATTTACTTTAGTGTTTAATTATAATATATTCAAAGCTGTTCATGCGTGCCTAGATTGATATTAAAAAAAATAGTGATCATCTGATACGACAAATTTATACAATGTACAAATTGTATACATGTTGTCTCGTTAAATGTGGTGTGACACTAATTATTCTGAATGTTTGTCCCTTTACACATTTTGTGACAAGTTGTTATGCGATTAAAGTCGCTCACGCATTAATCAGAAATAGTTTGAAGACTACAAAACTTAATTATCAATACCAATGATGATGATGATGATGATGATGATGATGATGATGATGACGATGATGATGATTTTGAATATCATGGATATTTTGATGATAATGATATTAATGATGATAATGATGATGCTGCTGCTGGTGATGATGCTGATGTGATCATGACGACAATGCCAATGACGATAATGATGATGACAATGATGATGATGATATTGATGAAGATGATGATGATGATGATGATTACGACGATGACGATGACGACGATGACTATAACGACAACGATGTTGATGATGGTTGTGATGATGATGATGATGATGATGATGATGAACAATATTTGCCTAGCGTGTTGTGATAATCAGCAACTTGAAGAGATTAGACAGATTAGACTTAGCACGATAACCCTCGAAAATTGCGGCTAAAAATGCACGATACTCCTAATGAACGTATAATCAATGAAACGGTATTCGGTACTAAATGTTGTCCAGCTAATCAATAATGGGATTGCCTAAGTGATCAATACTCTTAAATTTATAAATACTTTATTACAGTTTATTACAGTATTGTGTCATGGTTGTCCATGTTACTGTCATGTGTTGGTAAACTTGATACTCAATTTCGTTTGGCGCATTGCGAACAGGTATGCTGTAGCGTTTACAACACAGTTTCGGTTGAGTTTCAGTTTCGCAGTTTCAGTTTCGGCTGGTGCATTGCCAAAACAAGGGATACCATGATATGGCGATGATTGCTGAAACACATGCACGTGGTGATGAAGATGATGGACTTGATGAAGATGTATTTAGAAATGGTGTGATGCGATCATTAGTGTCATATGATGGCATGTACTGGTTGAAATTGTTCTGAACTTTAAGTAATACATGGTGTGTTCTGATAAGTAGGTGTTCTTTCCATTTCCTGACTAGTGCTACATATTAATTGACGCTTGGTGACTGATCGTTGCGGCCCTGGTTTCAATCAATACTGAAGTTTATTTCTCATAAAACAAGTTTCAGTTTAGTTGACATTGCATATTTTGCTCTTTCGAGTTATATATGTTGTCTTAGATCAGTAACTTCAAACATGGTAGCGCGAGATCATGTTCAACATGCTTTATATGCATATAATCTGTCGGCAACCCCCATTGTCTGTCTGATGCACATGATAACGACAGCACATATGTCCGTGCTCGTAAGTGCTAGTTGTAGATTGCGCATGCATGTGCTATATCTTTTTGCGTAATAGTAGTTGTAGTCTGTGGTGAAGCAGACACTTTTGTGGCCATGTTTGTTTTTCATGTCTCACATAAAAGACAACATTCTTATATATAGAGTTAGTAGTTTTATTTCGAATACACAACGCTTTACGCCCATGAATAAACAAACATTTCACTTTAATGTTTTCCACACTAAGTGTATGTTGTTTCCATTTTCCTATATAAGGACTACTTTGCGTTGACGAGTTGCTTTGCGTCCCGTTCAGAAGAGCTATATAAAATTTGCTTGAAAATTACGTTTTTTAATTGAGGTCCATTTGTCTTTAAAACTAGACGACATACAGCTAATGAGTCTATAAGACACAAACATAATGTCTTGCATTTAAATTGAATTATGACCATTTCTTTACATTGATATTTTGTTAAGTTTTTCGTTAGTGTCGACTGTCCTTGTACACTATTTGACCTACATGTTTCAAACTTGGTATATTCATTAACGATACGCTATGGGATTTATAACCACGCCTACCTCGGATAAAGTCCGACAAATACCGTTGATAGTAAATGAGTGTTTTACAAGACATGTCCGTCAAACAATTACGTCCTAGCTTTATGAATGGCTAAACACACAGTCAATCAAATCTCGTCGTAAGGTCAATTATCCATGATAAACTGAGTATGTAGCACAAGAACCAAATCTCTTTCATGGATTTGATTGAGCTTTGGCTCTTCTTGACATGGAATTTTGGCGTAGCTCTTTGATCCAACATTTGAACTTTCTCAATATTCAATCAAATGTTGTAAAATGTCCTGCCAGAAAAATAAATCGTATGATTTCTTATGATTCGAAGCTCGTCGTTTCAGTTTTAAAAATGTTTGTCCTTTCAATTGTTATATATATTTTTTTTAATAATCCATGCACATGATTTAAAGTCATCGTATTTCTATTAATAATTTTCATCTTGTACAACAACGATCATTTTACCTTTTTATTTGTTTACCGTTTAAGTTCAGTGAATGCTAAACATATCAGCAAAACAATTCGTTTCTCATTTTTTGTACAACCCTGAGGGCAAACAATATGCATCCTAAATTGCGAAACGTTATTCACAGCACGCATTCAGTCTACACAAAATTACTTTGTGACCAGTAAGGGTTTGGTTAGATAATACTATAATCTTTTAGTTAACAGCTTACACATGTATCGTCGCACTCGATGTGAAGTGCGCATTCGCATTTAGAGGTTGGCAATACGTGTTCATACTTTACTGCAGTCACCCGCTATAATTTACAGCAACAGCACAACCGCTAAAGAATTTGTCACCCTCGTCAACAATGGTAAGTTCTATAATTTTATAAGATATACTTGAATATTCATTTAGTGTAGGTTAATATATATTTTAATGTATTAATATTTATTATATTATATTTCAATGTATATTTAAAATACGGTAACTGTTTCAGAAATAAAATTACAATTCTGGATGATAATTTATGGAATTAACATATACGATCCGTACTAGTGAATCAATCAAACTAAAATCGAAAGTGTATCACGTTATCGTTATAAGTCGTGGCACGCATTTGTTATTTTTGCAGTTTATATTTGCTTTTGTTATTGTGTACGCGCATGTCGAACATATATCATGGTTTGTGTGAAACCTATTAACTACGATACATATTTGTACATTGTGATTTAAACTGTATTATAACACAGATAAACAGACGATACTTTGTGTTATATGTTTATAGTATTAAATACTGTAAACGATTTTCATAACCAGATCAGATTTACATTTTATCAAAATGTAAACAAACAAATGCCACTAGACGGTCACGGCCGCCAGATTTAACAAATGCCACTAGAAGGTCACGGTCGCCAGACTTGAGTGTGGCTAAATTTGTTATTTAGGACAAAAGCCTTCTGCTGTAAAAGGGGAGTGATTAGTTCATAACGCAATCAGAAAGGTCAGAGATTTATACCGAAATATAGGGGAGATGACTGTGCGAAATATGTTGTTATCATTTACGTAGAGTTCTCGTTCTTCAAATTCCTTGTTTCGCGGCCTTTCTATTAAAAGCGATCGCGTCACGGAGATCTATGTTCACATAAGTGACAATCTTTAACATTTATCTGCCTAAGACTTATGTCAATAAATAGCAAGGAAATTTATCATTTGTATTTGATAAAAAATGTGGAAAGAAGGATTGAAATATGAATAAAATATGAAAACGTATGATTACTGGAAGAGAGGATAAGATGAGTGTTGTTGACTTGCGTAATAAACACACACAAGGTAGGGGGCGAAATATAAAGGAACATAAGAAAGAGAAAGGGGGAGCTTCATGTAGACAGGAAGTATTGAATGACTATTTTTAATGATTTCAAGGCAAATGAAAGGCTTTGTACAAATACTTCGCCATCAAACTATTTCAAGATCACAGAAATGTGTTAGAGGACCTTGGTAGAAACATTGGTAACCATGATTGTACATCGTTATGATTTTACTTTTATGTCATTTACTTACATATATTTATCTTCATAAAATATCAAGATAAAGCAAAAAAGCAGAATCAAAATATATGTACTTGCTACATTGTGTCTGTCATTTCATTTGGCCTCAAAAAGTTTCAATTCACCTGCTCTGCTTTACATTGGTTTATAGAAATAACCTTTACATACCCTACTTGTCACTTACAATCAATTTATTTCGTACTGAGATCCTAAAAAGAAGGAAGGAAAGTAGTACTTAGTGGTTTGAATATGCAACTGAACGACATGTGTGCATTCAAGATAATACTCTATCGAATGACGTGTCTGCTTGTGATGACCTTTTTTTAATTTTACGCATTTGAATTTCAATACAACAACTGACTTAAATACCTGAACTGTATATCTCTACTGTTCGATGCGTTAAAATGTGTGATACTCGTGTTGTTGTGTTTTTTTTTAATTACATGACTCGTCCTTTAGGTAGTACTTTTTAATTTAGTTGCTCTTTATTTAAAACAAGTTCTCAGCAAGTAATTTAAGAAATCAATGAACATGGATTATTGCTGTTATTTAACAATTTATTTTCTTCAGATTACGGTAACTCAAAATTGTAAAAGTGTATTAAAAATACTAAAATGAGGTATAAGGCACTCGTGGAAGTTTCCACGAATGGTATCTATATTCACTGAGTAAGATAATGAAGGTTTTCAAAAATATGTGCAATGCATACAAATCGTGTTTATATCACAGTCAGTGAACACACATTACAAGTAAGTTATATTAAAAGACGCATTGAATCGTAAAATATTAAGGGTTACGAGTAATATAATAAATATATATATATCTTATTACGATTGTTATAAAAAATTATATTCGTTCCAGATAAGTTAAGGTTATCTTTATGCAACAGTAATCTTCATAAAAAGTAATTATCGGTAATGTTGAAATGACTAATTGTCTCATGTTAAACGTGTTAAACCATTATGTATTATATCATATACATCTTGATCCAAAATAAAGGATATTTTACAGTTGTTTCATGTAATCACTGCAGGTTTGCTGTAATTATTATATAACGTTTTACTGCAAAACGTAACGAGCTGTTTCATCGCCAATAGAAAGAGGAATTGAAAATAGAATTGGTAATGGTCCTGGTGTTGGTCAGAATAACGATGGTGAATATGGTGGCAGAGTTGACGAAAATAAGGATTACTATGATCAATTTTTTATCATCGTTTATTATGTAGTTATTAAGTATTTATTGAAATGAATGAGCATCAGTAATAATTAAGTTTGAATAGATTCCGCCCCATTTTGCCAATGTGTTACTGTTAATACCGTTGATCTTATTAGACGTTTATTTGTGCGTTGTATTTATCGGTTTAATACCGATAGTATGAAAGGGGTTTCACACGCTAACTTCGTGGACATCAGGTTTAATGTCGATCCGTACATTAATATGCGTTTCAGGCATTATCCAGACTGTTTGAGATACTTTAAATATTTTCTTTTAAGGATTGAGTTTAATTGTGGTTGCGATTATGAACGCAATGGTCAAACTTGCAAATAAATGATGCGGCGAAAAACTTGCAAAACAATCCATAAATGGCATCACTAAACAAGTGATGACGTGTTTAAGCTAAGTCATCGATCAATAATGGAGTAGCATCCCCACTGGCGTAATTAAAGCTCGTTGCTTTGCCTGGGCATAACTTATCTTAAGAAAGGATAATATGTTCATATAAATCTCAAAATGCATTTGTTTCTTATTGTTCATGTTAAGCAAATCATCGTTATTATCTGTGATATAAATGCACAATAGATTAGACGATCTACATGCATATAGCAAATAGACACATAAATGTGTTATCAAAGTGTAAAGCTTCGTTCCTGAACCGATGTTACGTCATGGAGATTTTCTGTGGTCGCTTCTAAGAAAAGGAGATCTAATGCAATATAGTCACATGTACATATTAGATGCTAGTGAAATGAAAGCGCTTTGTTTAATAATAACACTTGTAGACCTTGCATGATAGAATCCTATCCAGCAAAAAATAAAAATAAATGTCAAATTGATTTGCGTCGAAGTTAAACTGGAACGAAATGTTCATGTGCATTAATTATAAAAAAAATATTTAATCGAACGTTAACAATTAATGCAAAAAGCGTAACATCTAACAGTATAAGACAGCTTAGTTAATGTCGAAATATAATTTGCCTAACAGTAGGACACACAGATATTACTACGCCGGTGGTATGTTCATACGATTATGAATGCATACCACTTCCCTATTAAAATGCCTATGAAATGTAAATATGTTAAATATAAACAATTTGAAACTCCTCCTGTATCGGCAGGAGATAAATTGGTATAATTTTGTTTGCAACATTTTATATATTTAAATGTTTAAATGAAAACAGAGTGCCACAAAAAATATGTTTCAAAATGTCCTCAGAAAACGAATAAGAATTAGAAGAAACAATTGCACACGTACAAAATAAGTATAATTTCTTCCTGTCACTCTGGACTCATTTTATTTTATTCTTATCTTTTTCACGAACACATCCATATTCAACTTAGCAAAAACTGTTTTTTTTTCATTTTAAGAGGGCATATTATTCACAGACATTTTTCTTTTTTTTCTTTATGTTATGTATATAAAAAATTAGGTGTAAAACACACTTTGCACTGTAATCTGATTTGATGTAATATGCAATATATAATAATGTGTTTTGAAAAGAAATAAGATTGAAATGACAAACAATTCTAATGAGCAGCAAACGGCCCTTTATTTCAAATAAGTGATCAATTTCCACTACGACACTGCATATTACAAACACACGTTACAACCACAAAAATATGTATGAAACACTATAATACATACATATTAATACATATTTACATGTATTATACATTGTGAGTGCAATATATACTAGTTTTACCACGTCATTTTGTATCGATTCATTCTATGGTAACTTTTTATAAAGTTTGCTTTCACTTTCGTATTGAATTATTATTTTGTAGATGTTATGGTATGCCTTTACTAATATAGGCTAATAAAATACTTAACATAAATTTTCCTATTTATACATGTTGAACCCTGAGATGGAGTTATTATTTTCTTCAACCTACTAGAGTATAATAACGGCCGCACAGTTTCAAGCTTGCTCGGAAGTATGTGATGTTTACACATTAAATGTTTTTGCTTTTGTTGTTGTCTAGTTTAGGGTTTTATAAGCGTATTTTACTTCACAAAACTAAGCGACTCAACAGCTCTGTTTTGCCTGTTTTCTACTGTAGTCTATAAAAATAAATGTATTATGTGCTGATAGTGTATTACACATACCAATGTAGTCGAATATTTGATCTAATACTTATTTATTTTTACCGCATACGCAGAGACGAACATTGTTTAACCACGACAGACTCTATGGTCGTCTAGCATGCGTCTTATCCTCACGCAGGCCTTTAAGTCGTAAAATATTCTTATGAATACCACAATGAATTTTGGGTGACAAAACATACTTATGATCACGACACTTGCTTATGATTAACAATAATACTCTGGAGTCGCATGAAATGTATATGATCATCACACATTCTTTAAAGTCGCCCAACATGCTTTTGATCGCGACACAGACTTAATGTAGTCAGACATGTTTATGGTCACCACGCAGGTTTTAGTGTAGTCAGACATGCTTATGCTCACCACGCAGGCTTTAGGGTATTCAGACATGCTTATGGTCACCACGCAGAGTTTGGTGTAGTCAGACATGCTTATGGTCACACCACAGTCTTTAGTGTAGTCAGATATGTGTATGGTCACCACGCAGATTTTAGTGCTGTCAGACCTGCTTAGTCACCTCATAGTCTTCAGAGTAGTTAGACATGCATATTATCACCAAACGCGCTTTAGTGTAGTCAGAGATGATTATGGTCACCACACAGGCTGTAGTGTAGTCAGACATGCTTATGGTCACCACACATACTTTATAGTAGTCAGACATGCTTATGGTCACCACACAGGCTTGATTGTAGTCAGATATGCTTATGGTCACCACAAGGCTTTAGTGTAGTCAGACATGCTTATGTTCACCACACAGACTTTATAGTAGTCAGGCATGCGTATGGTCACCACACAGGCTTTATAGTAATCAAACATGCTTATGGTCACCACACAGGCTTTATAGTAGTCAGACATTCTTAAGGTCACACCACATGCCTTAGTGTAGCCATACATGCTTATAGTCACCATAGAAGCTTTAGCTGTATCAGTCATGCTTATGATCACTGTACAGGCTGTAATGTAGTCAGTCATGTTTATGATCACAATTCAGGGTTAAGTGCATTCTGTCTTTTCTTATTATCAACACACAGGCTTTAATGTAGTCAGTCATGCTTATGATCACCAAGGAGGCTGAAGTGTAGTAGGACATGTTTATGATAACCAGACAGTCTTAAGTGTAGTCAGACATGCATATCCTCACCAGACAGCCTTTAATGTAGCCAGACATGTTTATGATCAACACACAGGCTGTAGTGAAGTCAGACATGTTTATGATCATCACACAGGCTTTAATGTAGCCAGACATGATTATGATCACCATACATGCTTATGCGTAGTCAGTCATGTATATGATCACCAAGGAAGCTGAAGTGGATCAGACATATTTATTACCAACATGCTGGCTTAAGTGTAGTCACTAGATATGCTTCTCATCACAGCACATGCCTTAGTGTAGTCAAACATTCTAATGGTCATCAACAATGCTTTAGTTTTGTCAGTCATGCTTATGATCACCACACAGGCATTAGTGTAGTCAAACATGCCTATGATCACCACACAGGCGTTAGTTTAGTCAGACAAGATTATGGTCACCACACAGCCTTTAGTGTAGTCAGACTTTCTTATAGTCACCATACAGGCTTTAGTGTTGTCAGCCATGCTTATGATAACACATAGGCTGTAGTGTAGTCATACATGCTTATGATCAGACATGCTTATGATCAGCACAAATATTTATTGCAGTCAGTTATTGTTATGGTCACCATACAGGCTTTAGTGTAGTCAGACATGATTAAAGTCACCACGCAGTCTTTAGTGTAGTCATACATGATTTTGGTAGCCATACATGCTTTAATGTTGGCTGACATGTTCATGGTCACCACACAGGCTTTAATGTAGATAAACATGCTTATGATCTGCAGACAGGCTTTAAAGTAACAAGACATGCGTATGATCGCAACAAAGGCTTTAAAGTAACCAGACATACTTTTGAGCATAACAAAGACTCTAGATTCGCATGGAATAGTTTTGATTATCACACATGCTTTAAAATCGTCAGATATTTGTATGACCCTCACTTAGGCTAAATGGTAATTATACATGCTAATGATCAACAAAACCACTCTAAATTTGAATGAATAACATACTAAGTGTCAAAACACAGGCTTTTAACTAACCAGGCATGCTTATGATCACTGCACAGGCGTTACAGTAACCAAACATACGTATGATCACCACAAAGGCTTTAAAGTAACCAGACATGTTTATGATCATTAAAAGGCTTTAAGTTAACCAGACATGCTAATGACCACTACAAGTTTTTTAAATAACCAGACACGATGATGATCACTACAAGGCTTTAAATTAGCAAGACATGTTTAAGATCAACACAGGCTTTAGTAGTCAGTGTAGTCAGGCATGCTTATGATAACTTTTCAGGCTTTAGTGGAACCAGCCATACTTATGATCAACACACAGGTGTTTGGTATTTAGACATGCTTTTGATCAACACAGAAAAATTCAAACCGTGCAAACCGAGTACCACACTCTTTATTTTTCATTTAAATACCACGTGATTTCGACGCTTGACAAAATAATCCTTTTATTCTTCTATACGTTGAGACGTTTGTTATGCAATACAAACAGTGCAAAACGTTCAGAACGTACAAATATTTTATGGAAGAAGACCACTAAAAATATGTATTTTTTCTATATAACCCATTTATATAAAAGGTTTCCACCGAGGCGAATCAATTCCATATTAATTGTAAAGGCACTTTCTTTAACGAATACGTGTAAAATGCAACATTTTCATGATTTTACAACCCTAACAAGGATTTAAATTCCAATTGTGTTCCAATTCAATAAGTATTAATTTATTAACTGCATCAAATACAGCTTGTTTGTACATTTCAGAGACGCCTACGCTCATATCTGAAAAAACTATTTGTTCCCACACTGAATGTCGTTGTTATTATTCAATATTGCAGAGTAATCCCTTGAGTAATCAGCTTGAGCAAACACAAAGCATGGTTTTATTAATTACACAAGCCAGATTTGATAACCTTATTTCTTATTTGATAGTTTTTATATGTAGGCAATTTCTATCGCGTGTCAGGAAGATCAGGAAGTCCAGGTTTTTTGTATTAATGTTTTTCTGACATTTTGTTTTTAGAACTGTTGACTAGGAGGCGGAAATACAAAATATATTACTATAATCAACACATTATTTTGCGAAAAAACAATGATAATTCAATGCAACCTTTGTTTTATAAACATGCAGATAAAGTCGACATGATTTATGTTGAAATAATATAAATTTCATTGTGCTTTTACATTATAACCGTGATTGTAAAATTCTTTTTAATACTCATTAGGGCTTCGTCAAACGTAAACATAAACAATTTTATATCAGGTTTATTATTGTTACAATATCGGGTTTGTACCATTTCTTGGTATTTTGAAAGACATCGAGTAGGTAAACCCGAGAAACTAACCATAAACAAATGCTGGCCTTTGCCGTGTCATTGACGATGTTTTCAAGGATATGTCAGGCATATATGGCATTAAAGGCATACATGAAGTAACGTCTTTACTCTCCATGGGGTATTCGGCGCTATGTATTGTTCCACTATTAAAGTCCTTGATGATTAAATCCCTTTCTTTGCTTCTAAGCTGACTGTGTAATAGCTGAGTACCGTGTTTACAATTATCTCAACCTCTGCCGAGGTGTTTTGATCTCAGGTGTTCATGATCGCCTGTGTCCACCCTGTGACCACGGCAGGGCGCCATCATACAGGAGTAAACTACCGCAAAGTGTTGTGAAAACGCCGAATGTGCGGCCTAAGAAGGGACACAACAGTTTGATATTACATATTGAAGTTGCATATCTAATATGAGCATTAAATACACTATAATGATACCCACATGCCAATGTTCTAAATCAAGTAATTTTGTTTTATGATTTACATTTATGTGACAAAAAACTCTCAACTAATAGTATACATTACACCAGATCAGTACAGGGATAATCAATATAAAGTTAACAAATTTGACGACAATACATGTATTGTACATGTCCAAGTTGTATATGTTCTTGTTTTTTCATTCTTTTAGGCTAGCTATGTAACCAAAATGTTGATATTGTAAATTGGCTTATCGAATAGTAGAATACATGTATGACACTGGTCCCGAATAAATAGATCTAATAACATTATTTATTAATGAGATGTCAATAAATAGCGTCGCGGGGACAAGGTTCGATAAAAGCCCCGGCAAAACGATATTGGGCTGTGGCACGAGTGCCAGTTTCGACTTGTAGGGGCTATTATCGAGCCCTGCCGCCAAGCCGCCATTTATTGACCTGTTTAATACATACGTTTCTCATTATCATTTATATTTGTTTCGTTCGGTATTTGTATTTTCTACCAATTTATAACATATATTCTTGTGGAGTTAAAATGTGTATCTCAACATAAAGCATTAAGATTCTTTATATATTGTGTTGAAAAGCATACAATAGTCTCCCGGGTCTATTAAACTTTCAGCCTAGAAATTGAAATGCTACTAGAAATCACTTCGAATGCTAAAGTTTTTTGTGTAATGTTTCCGGTTTTTTGCATAAATTGGCTGAAATAACAGAATGTAGTATTGATGCCACAGGTATGTTTGCATTAGTTTACTTTCTATTTTAGTGTTTTTGCGATATGATTTATCCAAGGTAAAGAAATGTCCGCCAGTTGTAATCTTCGTATAGGTATAGGTTTGAGACTGAAATATAAACTACTGCCTCTTTTTTTTTTTAATTTTAACCTGCCGTTAAACTGTTGTGAGTTTCATAATTTACTCTGCTGTGGCGAGGCACTTTGGATAAAAAACATTAGAGGAGCGATAATGGGCTGTTTTCTGTACACAAATATTACAATAAACAGTAATGTATGCATTAAATACTGTTCAACTTTTGTTGAACTGCGAAAAAAAATAAAACGTTATAATTTGTTACTTTATGTAACTTACATTAGCTACAGATAAATCGTAAGGTCAATTGTTTATTAAAAATAATTAATTGTATTTACATGCTTTTTTTCTTAGAAATAATCATTCATGAGACGGATCGTTACAAAAATCACCTAACATACAGAAGTATCTGTTTAAATATTTATACAGGGCAACCAATTTACATTCTTTATAAATAATGACCAAAGGCGACGAATATATTAAATATATGTCGTGTTTATATTATAACGACTTGTAATATTGAAATGTGTAAAACAGTACGAGACTATGATCGTATTGTGAGGCATTTTTAAAATTTATATATATATTTTTTTATGGGGACGAGGTTGGCGTTTAGTTCATTCCTTAAATTTACATTTTGTTTACAGCTGCATACGACAGTTACTGCACGTAGTTTCAAAACAAAATCGTATATTATTCAATTTAAAAAAGTGGCAAGAAAAGAAGGAGTATTAACATATAATCCCAAAGAACACATCGTTATCTCTAGATCGATAATGATGACGTTATTATTTTCTGGCACGAAATATACATGCACATGAGAGAGAGAGCCATACCATGACTTATCTTTGATGAAAAACATATATATACTCAACCAAAACAGAAAGTATACACTGATATAGTTTGTAGAAAAAGTAATTATAATCATATTCAAATAAAATGCTAGCATTTCTTTCTGAATCATTTCCACATTTATGGTAAAACACAAAACACAAACGTAACAAAAATGAAAATCACATAGTGAAAACAAAACAAGAAAGTATCAACTTGTTCAACCTGAATAACTTAAAAACATGGATACTTGCAGATTTTATATGACGATTATCAATTTATTAAAGAGCGTGCGCCTTCATGCTTACTGAACTGTACGTATCTTTCATTACCAAAAACTCGCCATTAGGATTGCACATGCGCACACATTCGTGTAAAACATTACCATCGATATTGTGCTGATAGTAGCTTCGCTAAATCATCCATATTCTGTGAAATTGCCACGTTAATTCAACATATGGACTAGCAAAACCAGATTATTAGTATGCTGCGATCAGGACGGATTGAAACTGTCGACAGACAGACTCTCAATATAAACTTTATCTATACATAGTATTTTGTCTCTTGACTAATATATCATTACAAGCTTTGGCACTGTATCTAACGATTTCGTCATTAGATAAGATGTTAACAGAATTTAGCGTGATCACCGTACTCTGCAAAATGAAGCATTTTTGTGAACAAATTCTGTCTAACAGAGTTAAAGAGGTTACATGACATTATTACATGGTATTCGTCTTCCACTTAGTTTATACAATTAAAACAGTTTCGTTTATTGGGTAAAATTCCTTGTCATGGCCCGGTTTCTATTTTAAGTGGTGCCTCACCACAACGCAATTTGGCAAAAGGACTTTTATGAGACCTATGGATGATATTATTATTAGCATAAGCTTTGGTGTCATGTGTATCCTAGCAGTACCAGTTCTGTGTGTGGTGTCTTCGCATGAACGACCATTTAAACACTCTTTAGTTGATAAGTCTGACATCCATACGATTGAACCGGAACCAGTGTGAGAGAACCGATTGCCATTGCCGTGCGTGTGGGGAGGGGGGTGGGGGGCAACCCGTATTTCCAGTTATTCCCGCGTTAGGCGTATATTTTGCCATTCCGAGTTAGAATCGACATGCCCTGTAATGAAGGGCGTTGATAGCGGCAAAGTACTGGGTTCCCCATATTGCCGACCCATAACTTGTAGTTGGCCAAACAATACTGTCGTATTGTTTTGTATAGATGCTATAAGGCATTCAACCGATTGCTTTAAACTAGTATATAAACACACCCAAGGCGCGTGTCGCCGACTGGGCGACATACTTGGCTGTTATGCTGTAGTCTAATGTCTAAGACAAAACAAGCCCTAGGTATCTATATTCAACAACACTTTCGAGCTCATTGTTATTACATATAAATTTATAATTAGTTTTAACGTTGGCTTCATTTCTGAAATGCATAACTTTACTTTTGTTTGTATTGATCAACATTTTATTAGAAATGGTATACCACGATCCTAAAATATGTAATAGTTTCTGTAGGTCACCATAAGTCTCAGCAATGAGAACTAAGTCATCTGCGTAGAGTAAGTGTTTTCCTCAATATGAACGCCTACTCCTGATTGGTTAAGGTGCGGGCTAAATTCGTTTAGAAACAAATTAAAGGAAGAACTGGACAACAAACAGCCTTGTTTAAAACCTATATTTTGATCAAACCCATCGGTCCTGTACGAGTTGACATTTACAGCACACTTCACCTTCTCATACAAAGACTGTATAGCTTGAAGCATCTTCCCTTGGATACCGTGTTTTTGAAGTTTTGACCATAAGCAAGCGCCGCGGGATCCGATCATATGCTTTAGAATTGTCCACGTAGGCTACAAATGTTGAAAGTTGATTCTTTTTACGGCATTTAAAGACTTCAAATTGTTATTGACGCGTCAGCAGCTGATTCTGCACTTGTTGACAAGCGAGATAAAGAAACATGAAATTACAAAATACATCTTTCTTTACAAAACAACAAAGATGTTATTCGGGTGATTCAGCATTTGGTGGTCTTGGAACTATTGGGGGTTTCGTTAAGAAGAGAAACTTACCAAATGTCTCATTCATAGATTCTACTCTCGAACCAACGGCTCGCGCTGCTACACGATCTTCAATGCCGAACCACACATTGGCGGCCCTGTTTCGCATCACGTTGCACAATAACATTAAATGAATCGCTGTGGGAAACATTCAGCAACCATTGGTCGTATTGCTCCAATTATTTGTGACAGGGCAATATATAGTTTGCCCGTAGATATGTATAATGCATGTTCATATCTCTGTCTCACAATACTGACACACAAAGTGAGGCTGGTATAAACATTATTATGTATTCAATAATCTTGCGTGAATGAAATCGTTTGTATCGTTATGAATATGGGTTTATAATCCGTTTAATACGTGTTTTCGGTGTATATAGTGGATGTTTGCTTGGTAGATGTATTATGGAAGGCATATGATGTCTTCCTGCGTACATTTTTAATAATACCACGATGAATAAATATTATATTCACAATTTTCATCTTTTTCAAATGCCAAGTTGTGCCATGTTGAGGCGCGTTATGGCCACTGTGAACTACGTACCTGCCAAGTTGCGCGAGGTAGCTAAACGATGCGACTTAAACGTGACACTATGACTGATATAGCAGATATATAATGTTTTAAACTTGTTCTTAATTGAAACCTTGTCTATGTTAAAACGTGTTGAGGCTGCAAAGTGTTTTTAATGACAACTAAACGTAAATGTTTATTAAAACAATTAATATAAGTTGATCTAGTAACACGACATGTAGAAATTCCTGAACTGTACATACCATAAAAAACATACAGATATAGTGAGGACGCTTCGATTGCAACACCCACATATGCTTTGTTTAGACTGTATGGTTCTTGTATAAACTCAGATTCAGATCTTGGAAATGCATACAATTAGAATAGGCATTCGATCAAAAGCAGCGTCGACCTGCGTTATTTAAAACAGAATCTTCAATGAAGCGTGGTATATCGACTGATATTTAACGGTTTGAAGTTCTGTTGCGCAGAAATTAAACCATGATGGTGATCGATTCAAACATGATCTAACAAATATCTTTTACACTACAATGGGAACTGCATTTACTATGCATCGCCTTACTTTCCGCGCGAAAATTCAATCGCGCGTCATACCTGCTATTAATGACGTCATTCGTTGATTTAAATTCATTGTGATGTATGTTTCATTGATAAAAGCTGAACAAATGGCGTCAGAATTGGAATTATTTTTATGCGTGCGTCTTTTATGGATAGTTTTACAACGTTAATTTTGTTTTTGTTCCATATATAGCATTAATGACGTGTCATGTTAAAATATTAAAAATATTAAAACAACAACCCAAAAGAATACAATCAGAAAAAAAAATGAAACAGTTATAAACATGGACCAATCGAAACAGGCAAATAAGGCGATTTATAAATACAGGCGATTCCTGCGTGTTTATGTACAGAAAACTGCGATTCCTCTTACTTCAGTCTATGGTTTAAACCCACATAGTTAAATAAATTTAAACCGACAGCTGCGCGAACAACGTAAATGAAGACAAATTCAAGTTCGCCTACATTTACTACGTAGCGACTGTGCTATCGCTACGCTACGTTGCATTTGTCAACGAGCCAGAACCTGTCATTACGAAGTCTTGCATTACTGATTACGTGTTTTGGTCGTTTATCGAAAATAATTCATTAACCATACAGGTTCCTAGAAATTTGCATACTTAAATATCCTTTAAATGTATCAGATAATTTCAAGATATTACTATTTGTTTCGGTAATTGTCATTTGTTTTTGGTGTTGTATTATGTGGCGTCTGGACAGTGTTTCATTGACAGAAATATTTATTTTAATGTAAGTTGAAAGTATATTGAAAACACAATCGGCTTGGACAACGCACTATAATAACTTAGCAAAGACATACATACATTTACTGGCGTTATTAATTATGTTAGTGTCGCGTTACTTCAGAACATGTGATTGAAAACATTTAGTGATGCAAGCAATATGATAATGAAAATAATTTGCCAAAAGTTAACGTTTGTGTATATGCAGTTGTTTTGAAACTGGACTCTGATCGACACTCAATTTAATTTAAGAAATGGGCGCATATGCATAGGAAGATATTTCATGAACGATTACTACACCCGATTCGACCACATTGCTTTTGGATGTTTTTTACACAAACAGGTGTTCTGTCCCGCCTAGTCGCAAACTGTTCTCGACCAATAGAATATCGATCAAAACATCACGTGGGGCGCTAAATGTTAAGCATGTTTACGGTATTGTTCTTCGCTCATTCTTAGTATGGGTATCATACACAGAGATTACATTGAAACAGTAACACAATTAGGGCGCATTTGTATTTAAGGAATGTTGATTACAGTGAAAAGTTTGTACTACAACCAATGATGACCAGGATTAAGAAGTGTTAAACAGACACGTATAAAAGGTAAGGTATATTATCTGATATCTGATATTATATTAAAAGCTACTTGTATGAATACAAACTGAACGTTTTAAATCACGTTACTTTCAAATTCATTCTTTACTTCTATCTTTAAAACACAATTTGTTTAATAGTTACTAAGTCATCGATTTTCATCAAAGTTATCAGTTAAAAAAGAAATTTGATTAATAATATATCTCTAAAATGTATCCAAATTTGAAAATATGATCATTTAAGTCTAGAAGGTAGGATGTTTATTAACGTTTAATTCATTCAAAATCTGAAATGCATTTTGCTTTTACTTGAGATTTACTAGACAGTACATTATCAGAAGTTGACTGTTCAATCGGTTGAACTGAAACATGACGAATACATGTACATGTGTAACATGACGATTTGTGTTACATATTGGTAAATAATGTCAAATTATATAATTGTTTATGAATCGTAATTGCACTCTGATAAGAGATGTTAGCTGATCAATTCACCTGACCAATGAAGCACGACGAATGCAGGCAGTTTAAGTTATAACATCAATAACCTGCATAAACGTTTAGGAAACTACTTTTCATATTAACGGGATATTCTAGATTAATAATTCAAAGAACCTACTAGCAGTATTTCTTTAAAGTGTGACACTGGTGCACGAGTTCTACTCAATAACCGAGGATAGCATGTTGCGTGTAAACAACAGGATGAAAGAAGCTGGTGAAGAAAGAGGGCACAGCAGATTGGATTCCTACATGCGAGAACGAAAGGCGTTATCGGGGCATAGACCAAGTAAGTCTCGTCTCGTAGGTAATTAACTGGCATTTACTAACACTTTGTCTGACATTATTTATACCTGTATAAGGCCTGTCCACAAATAGCGTATAAATTGTAAAAAACCACACAAAGAATAATGGCATTATGTTTTTGTTTAGTTTGGAGTCATGTAATAACAGTGTCCTTTACATTCACTGACTGAAAGAAATACTTAACATTCTACACACATTTGTGAATTTCAAAGGTTAAGTAAAACTTGCGTCCTACACTGTTGATTGTTGTGATATATATCAAGGCAGCATACATGAGCTGAAATGTGTGTCGATAATAAGGACCCTTCCGTTGCTTTAACATAAATTATGGTAAAAACACTGTGGTGTGTCAATACGCGACTTTTTATTGTTCTGACTTCACATCAACTGCTGTCATGGCGGATTTTGTGTAAAGTCATGTGCTTCAGCATTATTATTTTTACCTCAAACGAATCACCGGAAATCAGATTCGTAATAAAAATACGCAGAATGACACCTGGACAAATTATAAATGAAATTAAATCTTTAGAAAGCATACAAAGTAAGTTGTACATTTACTAACGTATATAGTTAATATGATGTCAGCTCAATTTGCCATTTAAGTTTTGTGCAACTGAGTCCTTGTGTAATAGAAGTAACACAATGCGGTCTTCTAGCTCATCCATAAGTGCGCTCTGTATTCATATGCACCGTTCTCCATTTCCGTAGTTGTGTGAGTTGTGGCAGTTTATTCTCCTCGAATATCTGTATTAAGGCATACATTTGATACATCGGATTGTAAGCGGTAAATTACAACACTTATATATGTATATATTTCATCCTCTTTAAGTGTATACGCAAAAAGACAAAAAGGGTAACATTAAATATAATCGATATTTTCGACAATGCCACGATTTTGTTATACTGAGTGCGGATTGCTATAAGAATCATTGCGATACTTTGGCAGGAGCAACTCTCTCATATGGGTAGAGGTACGTTTTGAGCTCATGAATTGACAAGTTGTTCATGAGAGTTGGCCAAGTCACCGACGCAATACAACCAAACCCACAACACAATTTTAGGTTTTGCAGGACTGAGTTCAATTGTCGACCGTAGTGACCTGCACCAAAACCTGTTGCCTGACAGCCATACTGTCCTCCGTGTCGTACTATAATTTAAGTAATATATTAGTTCGTGCGTTTATAGATTCACAACCGTATTGACAAAACAGTACCGAAAATAGCGGCACTTCATAACACTTGAACGATATAAGCTAATGAAATTGTAGCAAGAAGAAAGAGACTGTTAACAAAAATTTAATTTAAATGCTAGTCAGGACTCGTCAATACCTGAATAGAGTCATAGACCTGTGTTAAAAGACTGCCGAACACAGAAACATTAAATGGCTGAGCAAACATAACTGATGTTGTGGCAAAAGTTAAAATAGATTATCACACCACATAAATCTGAACACAAGCTTTTTTTGAAAGCAATTTGTCAGAAAAGTGCTAATCACACAACATAAAATTTCCCTTTAATCTTTTCATTGTATGGGATATAAAGTTGTAAAATACATATAACTGGTATTGCTCACTTCCTTGGAGGAAAAAAATGCAATGTTTCATTTGTTCATACATCTCCATGCAGATCAATAGGTTGTTATGTTTTACTAACTAAGGTAAATAGAGTATTTGTCAACCTTATTAGTCAACATGGATATGATAAATGATTCTTAATAGTATACTAATTGCTTGATTTGTTATATTTTTTTGTTTGCTCCTCATCCATTCAAATAGACGGCCAGATATTAAATGAACACACACACCATTATTCACTAGTTTATTAATCAATATTCAGTCATTACTTAATTACTTATTTTACATTAAATCTTCAGCAATTCTTCATTCACACCAGTCAATTAATCAATCAAACATTTAGTATATACTCTTTATTTTACACTTGAATGTTGCATCTTGCAAACACCCTTTAGTATTTTAGTGTACAGCAATTGCTGTTTAGTAAATCTGCATTCATCTGTACTATCCAGGTTAAGAACCAACTGTTGTTCGTCGGTGCTCATCAATGTTGGAACTTTCAAGTCCAAATCGAACACCGACATTATCGAGCAGACAGGTTTGCTCAAGTTTGTATTTTGTTGTTGCTAAAGACCTTTGCGAAACCAAATGTGTGCATATTGAAGAACCTTTATATTTCGAAATACAGCATTATTAACATGTGCACTTAAAACACATAGATACTTTTGATTAGGTATTGGCTAAATAGCTCACATAATCATATATTTCACTGTGAGAAATTCGCATTCGTCTCGCCGTAGCTTCACTAGTACGCAGGTTAGGTGTCAAAGTCGACCTAGCACCGTATTGTTAAGTAGCTGACAGTTTGTTGTTAATGCATTTTAATCCCATTATGTGGCCGATTGTCTCTTTATCAGTAGCAGATGATTAAAGCGTCTTGTGGATGCTAATTAGTGTTACTGCTTATGAAATAACGCATCGCGTCTTTAGGTATAGTCGATGGTTTGTGGTACTCTGAATACATTCTTGAAAGTCGTGATAACAGGCAGCATAGTTGTCAACAAAGAATGATATTAATCGAGGGCTAAGTCTTTTAAAAATGTAATACAAACACAGTTATAATATGTAGCGCTTTGTTTTTGTATTGGCCGCAGTTGTTTAGGCGTACGTTTGTAGTAACTACATATCGCACAATTACGTTTTTTTAACATTTCCATATTAATAATAATTACTGCATCCGACGATCGAATATAGGAATACATATTTTCAATCGAATATTCGAATATCAATTTTGGTATTCGTTGCCATCCCTAGTAAATTTCCTTTCTACGACATAGACAAATCATAGTTTAATGAACCTTCACCATACTCCCAATGGTCATAATATCCCAGCAAAACCATTATGGCGCACCTGCTTCATACCATTCTTGAAACTCCGTAAGGTTTTTGTCAGTACTTAGTAGAACCTTTTGGCCATTGTGGCCATCTTGTTACATTGCGTGCACTGTTGTATCGCTGAGAAAAGATCACAATGCACTTCCAATTGTTTTTTTTCATATTATGCCCCCAGCATCTTGCTGCGGGAGGCATATAGTGATCGTCCTGTACGTCCGTTCTTCCGTTCGTCCGCTCCCATGAGAGGGGTATTTTCGAGTCGCGCGGCAAGTACGAATTTAACTTGTGGGGAAATGTGATACTTGTGGGGTGTACCTCACAACTGACCATTAAAAATCACAAATACGGCCAATATTCCCCACAAGTAACGCGGTATTTTTTGCAACCGACAAAACAAGGATTTATGGGCACGGACAACTTCCGCGGAAGAGATTAGAACTTTTACTTAGTCGCTGAACTCCCACTAACCAATCAAATAGACGTATGCCAAGCGCATGCGCAGAACATTCCTGCATAGAGCAGATGGTAGGCAGACAAGTCTCGTCTCACTCACGTGTAAGTATTTTTTTTTCATGTCGATAACCATTCAGTTAACACTTTAATTAACATTAAACATTATTAAGAAGTATGTTATATTTATTTTAAACGTTCTATAACAAAAAATAATAACTTAAACTATGAACTATAATGCATTTAATTTTAAATGGAACGCGCACCTGCTGAAAAACTATTTTCTACATCGTGTTAAACAATTGTTCATATTGACCCAAACCTGTTTCAATTTTGAAAATTTCTTGCTCTGTTACACTTTTTAGCCTGCAAGTAATCATTGAGAATTGAAAACATTCCCATGTTAAACATTTTGATAAAATATGGAATAGAATATGTGCCTAAACGTATCGTGGATTCGCCCTCAGATTCGTACCCGTGTCTCGGAAAAGAATGAAGTCGCGGTACCGGTGGACCCGTGATAAATAAAAAAAAAAAAACTGGCTGCTAAAATTTCATTTAAACAATTTTCAATAATTTTTACTTATATTTCACTTCAAAATATTAAATATATTTTAATATTTTGAAGTGAAATATAGGTAAAAATTATTGAAAATTGTTTAAATGAAATTTTAGCAGCCAATAATGTGCATTGAATTAAACTAAACGTGAAAATTCCGAATAATTGTATGCAAATGCACATTTTTTTTAAAAATGACCAGTATCTAGTAATGTAATGACAGATGAGGACGAAAAGCATTAACTTTTATCATCACATTTAACAAATTTATCAAACTAAATATGAGTATACATGCATATACTTGTATATTAATGAAACATTCTTTTTTTAAATCATGCATCCATATTTATTAATGTTGATTAGAATATTTCAATTATAGGAACATATCAACATTGTTCTCTTTACTGATGCTGCGAGACGTTAGCAACACCCATAGCAATGGGGTCATTTTTTTCCAAATGTCACGAAGACTGCATCATCAATCCATGCTAGTATATCTGAACAATGCAAGCTCACACGCTAGTGTATTAATCAATGAACTGGAACAAAATGACGCTGACTATCGCATTATCAACCTCGTACTGTCGGTAATCGTCATTGTACTGTTTGCATTATCACCATCCTACTATCGCGTTATCAACATTTTACTCTGGCGTTATCACCACAATACTATCGCGTTAGCATCGTCGTACTGTTTCAAAACGTGGCCGTCCTTCGTTCACGATCGAGCTATATAAATCAATTATAAATCTCATGTCTAAAACTATTCATGTGTGTACCATTTTCAGTACGTAGTAAATTACAATTGTTACAAAATTACATGTAATTATATGATCAAGACTTCCAGGCCGGCAATTTTGAAAATTAAAACGGTTCAAACCACTTAACATAGGAACACTGGTAAAAAAGATGTTCACTCATGCATAGAACACTTAATGGCATATTATTAAATATGTAGTTGTGTACCATTAATATGTTAGCACATTACCCTTATCCCCCCCGTCTACTGTTTTTTTGGTGTTGGTGAAGACCAGAAACCGAAGTTTTCTTTTTTATGCAATTTTTAGTGTTTATAATGATTTCTGAAATATATAGATGCGATAAGTACTAGATAGCATAATGAATTTTCTACAAAATATTAAAAACACACAATTTGAAGATTACCTGACAGCTGAGCTATAACTATATTACACATGTATTCTCATGGTTGTCACTATATATTTTCATTTTGAATTTTAACTATTCTTCAGGGGACGGCATTGTTTGGGCAATACGACGCCCGCAGAAAAGCAACTGAAGCCGCCATGTTGAACAAACATGCAGCTGTGACCAGTACAAACCTTAGAAAATACATGGCCGCCGTCTAGCAGGTTACGCTACACTATGGACGTCCACAAAATACAGTACAAGTATAAAGCTTGTATTATCTGTTTACAAACAGTTTTCTTGTTAAATATTAGTTTGGAGAATGTTGGCATTCTGAATGTTTTTGGTTTCCGTCAGATAACTTACGTTAAGTGATGTGGTATTGAAACCAAAATGTTTTCAACATTTGAAAATAGAGAATCATATGTTTAACTGTTAGTTTAAACCTATTTATTTAAGTATCGAAAGCCTTAGGCTTATCGAGATACTCTTGAGTCGGTCTCTGGGAAGAGCCAGTACTTTGTGTCTTTGGGAAGAACCTGAGAATGCTACTTGAATGAAACCCGTGACCTCCTAGTCACGAGGCGGAAACCATGTGTTGTTATAAGGCCTTGTCTAAGGACATCCAGACAGGGCTGTAATATTCGATATTGAAATGAGCGCTTTGAACTGTACACCAACTCATGAGATTATTGTGTAATTCTTGTGTTTTGCAGTCTGGCTAGAAACACCAAAAACATCTTCATCCCTTTAAACTGTGTCTGTGTCTGTGTACTGTTGCAGACAACGCAGAACCTGTTAGACAGTCAGAAATCACTGACACAAAAGTAAGGATGTGAATTAAGTTCATTAAATAAAGGAATTAATACCCCAACAATTAGCTGTATGCACTATGTTGTGCCAAATAACCATAATTTAACAGTGTATATCGTGTTTTCCAACATAATTATGGTGTGTACAAATCATTGAGTCTGACAGCTAATTTAGAGGTTTCATGGAGTCTGGTGATGAGTTTGGATGTGCTGCGTCTATATGTTATTTCTACACATATATTTTGTTTTATTAGAGCAACAAGTGACATCATCGAAAGAGACTAAATTTCAAAACTTCTGCTGCTACAGGACCAGAAAAAGGGTCGGGGAGTTCAGGAACCAATGCCGAGTAAGAAGGTGAGTGGAAAACAATAAGCTGCATCCATTCTGGTACAGTGTATATCAGAAATAGCAGCCCTAAAAAAAAGTGAAAGTAAAGTTTGACAGTTCATCATAAAGTGCCGTTAGTGTGCATGCCTTACAAGTTTGAACATTGAGAATGATCCGTTTTTGTGGATTTTGGTTTTGTGTAAAAACGCCCGTTTAAGCTCGTCTGTTTTAAGAAGAAACTGAGTCAGGTTATTGTCAAAGCTTCTGCTTTGTTGACAGCATAGACACGTAAATATTTTGCATTGGCCATAATTCAATATCTTTTTAAGAGATTCAAATGAAACGTGGCATACATATTGCCAGTGACAAAACACACCTGTTAATTAAACTAGAATATTTTAAATAACCAACTATCTTTCATTTACAGACGTTGTGTTCACCAGAAGGCAGAACCCAGAAAACTATGAAAGAACTCCTGATATCGATGCAGAAGGGTAGGCTGCCTTGTAAGAGTGACTGAAACACTTGATGAGGCGGCGAAGTTTTTCCCCGATTTGGTAACACAAAAACGTTTAAGGCTGCCATAACTACACAAACATATTAAGTGACTGAAGAAGAGGACAATGAAATTAAAGATCTCTTCCAGACATTCTTCAAAAAGGTCAAAGACCAAAGCCCCCTGACTGTTTGAACTCAATTGCTTTGAGCAAAAAATGAGATGGAGTCTTTTTCCAAAAAAAGAAAGGTGTATTGAAAAAGAAAGTTGTTCGCAAGATGGACAAACTGAAGTAGATCTGAATTATTTACTTATAAGAAGGAACAGTTCTGTGAGTTCATGGTTTTACCATCAAGATGTGAAAGAGTATGAAAACATTGAACACAGTTTGGTTGAAAGAAGACCCTGTTGTTACACTGTAATTGTGGTTATATGTAACCATTTCCTGTGTTTTAAAACAATTTAATGTTGAAATGTGAGGGAAAATATTGCTAATGTGTTCAAATAATTGTTCCTTTTCACTAAAACTGCTGGGTGGATTGTTTTGGCAGAAATGAAGTAGAAAAAGGCAAGTGTTAGTCGGAAAAGGAAAGAAATATATAATACGTTAAATGGTTGGTTGTTAGCTCGACTTTTCAAGACAAAAGCCAGCTATTCGACTGGCCCCGGAGCCGGCGTCTGAGATAGGTTCAAGGTTTTCAGTAGGCTAGTTTCTCAGGAATGGCTAAAGGGATTTCATGTAAACTTTAAACATTTATTCCCCACAGTAAAATGAACCTATAGGCCAAGGTTAGTAACTCTAGTTTCTCAAGAATGGCTTGAGGGAGTTCATTCAAACTTATTCAACACTTATTCCAACCTTTAACACTTATTCCCTATATTAAAATGAACTCATAGGCCAATTTTGATAATTCTACTTTGCGACTTGTCAAACGTATGGGCATTTGTACACTTTAAACATTTTGAGAATGGGTCTTCATACATAAATACGCTAAAACAACACTTTGACCGTAATTCCTTTTGGGGTTGGTTGGGTGGGGTCAAGGTCAAAGTCACTGTTACTAAAAAATAGAACAAAAATCTGCTTTATAACTCGAATACGAATTGAAATATTTTAATAAAATTCAATTTAAAGATACTGTATAATGAGACCTTGCATGCGATTGCATATGGGTTTGGTTGGGTCAAGGTCACTGTTGGGAAATTTAGAAAATGCTTCCATTCAGTAGCTCGAGAAAAAACATGTGTTTAATTCGCCCCTAATATACAGTTTGTTTTAGAAACATGCCAGAAACTCTGACAAGCACAAGAAAAGTCTAGCGCCCTGTGCTCAGACAGCTCTTGTTATTATTATAAAAACTCCTTCATGTTTACGTTGTCTTGAAGAAATATTTCCATCTTATTGATTTGATGTATTCTATCATTGATGAAATCACATTTATAACAAATATGACTTCAAATAATGTTTACATCTTATATTTCATCATAATAATTTGTTAACCAATTGTTACGTTATCAACAGTATTCAGTGGTGTTGTTATTCCTATCTTTCGAAGTAAGGCATTAACATTCTGCCGAAATGAATCAACATAAGGACTTTCTATGATAAAATGTTCAATCGTTTCTATTTCTCCACAAAAAGGAACAACACTTGGAGTTAAACTTTTCCTTTTGAAAAGACTCATTTTTAGGAATAGTTCTATGTATCGTTTTGTTTATTATTGGTCTGAAATTTGTATTAACAATGACTTTATGTAACATGTTGTAAACAGAGCAACATTTTATTTTCCAGTTGAATGTGGTGTCCCAATAAGAATGTAGATATGGTGGTTTTAACTGTTTTTGTAATATTGTGTTTCAAATTTCGTTGTTACGACGCGTAGATATGAATGTTTTTTTTTCCAAATTTGCATTTAGATAATGTTTTTACATTGGGTGATCTAGACTACTTATATTTGAGTAGTGTTCCATTGTGTGTGTTTGTCCGAATCTCTGGGACCATACTTGTAAGTTGCATACAAAAACGTTCAGTATTTTTACATGGACATAATTAGTGGGTGTTTGTGCAAATCTCTGGATAGTACTTGTGAGTTGCATACAAGAACGTTCCGTATTTTCAAATGGACATAACACGTGGGATGATTGTCCAATCTCTTGACAGTACTTGTGAGTTGCATACAAGAACGTTCAGTATTTTTAAATGGACATAACACGTATGGTGTCTGTCCACGTCTCTGGACAGTACTTGTGAGTTACAAACAAGAACGTTCAGTATTTTTAAATGGACATAACAAGTGGGGTGTTTGTCCAAATCTCTGGACAGTACTTGTGAGTTGCATACAAGAACGTTCAGTATTTTTAAATGGACATAATACGTGGGGTGTTTGTCTAAATCTCTGGACCATACTTGTGAGTTGCATACAAGAGCTTTGAATATGTTTTTCAAATGGACATGATTAGTGGGGTGTTTGTCCAAATCCCTGGGACCATACTTGTGAGTTGCATTCACGAACTTTAAACGATTTCACATGGACATAATTACTGCGCTGTTTGTCCACATTTTTTGGGAAGCACATCTGACCGTATTTGTGAGATGCATAAAACCTTATTAATATTTTTAAATGTACATAATTAGTGGTGTGTTTATCCAAATCTCTTGTAACGTACTTGTGATGTGGTTACAAGATCTTTAAATAGTTTCAAATGGACATAACTAGTGGGTCCTTTGTCCAAATCTCGTGGGATGCACTTCTGACCATACTTGTTAGTTACACACAATAACTTTAAATATTTTCAAATGGACATAATTGGTAGGTTGTTTGTCCAAAGCTCTGGGAATGCACATCTGACCATATTTGTGAGTTGCTATGTTTCAATATCATGAAAGGTTAATGGATAGGGCTGCTTGTCCAATTCTAGTTCGCTGTTGTATTTTGGACATTGATTACATTCTTTTTTAGCTCGACTATTGAATAATGGTTGAGCTTTCCTATTACCCACGGCGTCGGCGTCTGCGTCCGCGTCTGAGTTTGGTTGAAGTTCTTATTCAAAAGTCTTGTAACTTCAAACCAACATAAGTTATTCTCTTGAAACTTGGAATATACATGTGTCATTACTCTAACTCTATTTTGTATATTGACAGAGTTATGCACCTTTTTCACATAGATTTTCTGGTTAAACTTTATATTCAAACGTTGTTTAACTTCAAAACTACATACGTTATTCATTAGTAACTTAAAACTAACCTTTGTCATCAACTCTAGTATCAGGGACAACATTACCTATAACTATGTTTTGTATTTTGACAAAGGTATGCCCCCTTTTCACTTAGATTTTCTGGTTAAATTTATACTAACAAATTTGGTTAACTCAAAACTGCATAAGGTATTCACTTGAAACTTGGCACTAACCTTTGTCATCAACTCTAATACAGGGGCAACATTACCCATAACTCTGTTTTGTATTATGACAGAGTAAGCCCACTTTTTACATAGACTTTGTGGTTAAAGTTTTTGTTCCAAAAATGTATAAACTATACAAAGCTTCACTAAAGAGTTGTGTATTTTTACCGATGTATGCCCCTTTCAACTATCCAAAATATGTACCAACTGAAATACTTTGAATAGTCGAGCGCGCTGTCCTCTGACAGCTCGTTTTCAAGTATGTTGCTTGATCAGCTTTCAATTCATTAAACATGTTTTGTTTTGCTGTAGTGGCCTTGGCCGTATATAAATAGTATACCTCTTTATCAAAAATGTTTCTATGTTACTCTTTGTGTGTAAACTTATTTCTAAAGTATGGCGAAATAAATAGTGTACCTTTATAATTTTAGTAATTTTATTAACATGACACGTTTTATGAAATATTTGAGAAATCAGCCTTTTGAATGTATTCAGCTTTGCCTTGCCCAGTTCGTCCATTCCACAGCTTGGCCACATAATTTATGTGGATATTGGTTATGAATGGTTATGAACTGTTTAATACAGCCATTGTCCCCCTTCCTCTGATTCTAGTAGATCAGTTTTCAGTTGCTAGCATAAGTATGTGCACTTGGTACTGGTAAAACACATATAAAAGCTTGCCCAGAAAAAATGTGAGTAGCATGTATTTAGCTTTACCATTTTACATCGATGGAAAGTTTAATACAACTTGAAGTCATTCATGTGTAGAGTGGTACCTTCTACTGGTTCTTCCCAGGAATTATGGTTTGGATACGACCTGTAAAAATCCGGAAAAAATGTTGAAAAGATGTTTGCACAAAGCAACAAAATAATATGTTTAACTCAATTTTGAAAGAAACGTTAAGCAGATGTAACTACAATAATTGCGAAACCTGTCAAGGTGTTCTTTAGTAGCTTACCACTATGTGTTGTATCTCTAGGTCACACCGATTTACTGGTTCAAATGCTATGCGCAGAAGTTTTGGATATAATTCCCCATAGTGTACAATATTGCACAATTTCGGGCATAGTTCCCACAATATGGACAGAAAAGGTGTTACACACATATTGATTTTGTTCAAAAGGGCACCCCGAAATTAGATTATCATGTGTCCGTCCGTGCGTGACAAGGTTAAGTAGATTTTACCGTTTCGTCTCGCACCAACACCGCTTACTACAACCCTTGGATACTTACACAGTTGTTGCTTATGACCATTCCGTATCCACCCATCCTCACTTTGACCTCGATTTTGACCTAATTTTCACTTAGAGTAATTCAAATTGGCTGTTTCTTGGTTAACTAGATTTTACCGTTTCGTCTTGTACCACTAACGCTTGCTACAACACTTGGATACTTTCACACTTGTTGCTTATGACCATCCCCAATCCACACATATCACCCGATCTCACTTTGACCTTAATCTTAAACTAATTTGGACTTATAAAAATTGAAAAGTGCCATTTCATGGTTAACTAGATTTTACAGTCTAGCACCAACACTGCTTACTACAACACTTGGATATTTACACAGTTGTTACTGTTTCCAATATACCCATATCACCCAACCTCACTTTGACCTTAATTTGACCTAATTTGGACTAAGATTTGGGTCATACAGTACCAACCGGGGTCAATTGTGTTTATCAAACACATAATCTTGTTTTATTTGGGACTTTTATTCGTCGAACATGAGTTCTATATTAAATGCATAAGTTCGTAAATGAAAATATGTAAGTAAAATTATGAATGAATGAACAAAGTCATAAGGAAATAGAAGAATTAATGGAATACTGAATAAATAAATACATAAATAAATTAATTAATTGTTACACACACACACATACAAACTATACATAAAAATAAACTGGCTTTATATGTAGTTGTATATGTTGCTTCAAGAGTACATGAATCACTATAGCGCACCATGTTCATTCAATAGTAAGACAAAAATATACATGCCAAATGTACAGATAAAATACATTCACCATGAGATATATACAAACACAAATGAAGATGCGTTTGCCGTTACACGCTCACATGGATATTCAAACATTTATGCTTACAATCCTACACGAATTTGTGAAATAAACAAAAACACTTTTTTCAGATTTGTTTCACAAACAGCGTTTGGATCAGGTGGTGGCCGTACGATTTTGCTACTTTTAAAACATCTTTCGGTCTCGACTGCGACTGTGCGCGCATCGACCTATGTACACATATCGTCAGGGTATCAAGTTGCGCCTCTACTGGCTCCGGGCGGCCCCCATTTAGTCGTTGCATTGACTCGATACCTCTTTCAATAAATTTTAGTTGCCATCATCTACACTCTAGCGCGGCGACCGTCCGATTCACAAATTTACTACACGGGCGCTGTCTCTTCATCGGCCGGTCGCCGTTTGGTGCTCAAACTGATTGTTCCCCATGGCAGTCAGCAAAAATCGTCCGGCGCTTGTTAGAATTTGTGACCACGTGATGAAGAAAATAAATCAATCGTGCGGCGCCTGTCAGATTCTAAATAGTCGCCGATGCTTGACTGCTATTTAAAGTCGGACTGCGCCCTCCTATGTGTGGCCTAGGCATTAATTACCAAAACGAGTTGTAGTTCGAAACTTGGTTATGTTGGGTTAAACACTAGGTCACCATGGCAAAATTGAACCAAAAGCTTTTAAACATTATTGAGGCCACATTAATAAGCCAATCATCACACAACTTGCTTCGAACAGTCTAGTATCTTAGCATCTCAGGTGAGCGACCTAGGTGTTGTCCCTCTTTTTTATTGTTTTTCGATTTCTAACAATCCACAGTAAATTTTGAATGACAACCATCTGAATCGCTTATCAGCATTATTTATTGGTCCAGATACGCGACGATTTTGTGTAGAATGGAGAAATGCCTTACTATATTACGAATTATTAAAATATATAATTTGTTTTTAAAGAGTATTGACTGATACTAGTATAACGGCCTGTGCTTTATCATTGTGCAATATATCAGACTCATTATTAGAGCATATCAATTGCTATCGTGAATTCCATAAAATCTAGTTCAATATAAGTCCTATTATATTTATAATCACTGAATATCAGTAGTGTTCTATATCTCATATTGGTTTTTATTATATGTTTTATGACATGTGATACAGCGTTCATAAAAAGGAAGATGCCAATCACGTGCATAGCGAATATGCATATGCAGAATCTAAGTTTTATTTGTTTACTAATGCACAGTAATATGCTCTTCAGAAACCTGAAAAAGAAAGTCCTACACGATATGAAGCAAATCGGGAAAAGGAGGTGGAGATAACACACATAGAAAATATCACCATTCCAGCATTTCCTGGTACAATATTTGTACACATTCAATATTACAGACATTGAGCAGGGTGTATAACGTGTTGTTGTCTTAATCATAAAACAATAATGTTAGAGTTGAGGAATGTTCTCGTATTGCAAGTCGGTATCCATTGGGTAAACGTGTACATCATTACATACAAAGTAGATTTCTTAAATGTCTCTATGACGCAAATTAGAACAAAGCTGTTGCAAATTCCACTTTGTCGTTAATTCTGCATGTTAGCAGCAAAATATTCAATCTGATGTCGTATAAGCAATTGCTTGTAAATAGTGATCGCATAGAATTTCTTTTCACAGTAAGTTACGATCACACTGAAATAAGCGCGATATTGCTCTTGCATTAAATTATGATATTTCAGTTTCGTTAGGTTACAATGTTTAAATATGTAAACTTATCAAAAGCAAAATGTACACGGTTGTACATCAACTCAACTAAGATCATACAATTAATCCCTTATACTTGTGGAATTAAAAATCGTAAATAAAGTTTGAACTAGCATGTCTTCATGTGTTATTATATTTATCTCGTCTACAATGAGGTTTTATACACTTGCAGACTTCAAAACGACAACAGCTGAACCCGTATTTACCAGATTAAAACTTGGAATAGACAACTTGCCAATCCTTAAATACAGTTGTGAAACGTTGAATGGAATACTCACCATTTGCGAGCAGGAACTTGCAAACGATTGTCCGTTGCTCGATGCTACAATTAACGACTATGTTTCAGCGAATTCCGTACTGATTTTTACAGCAGAGCCGTGTCTGCATCTCTTTGGGGATGATTCAAATGAGAAAACTACAGACATGTCAGCCTTTGATGTACTGGCAACAATAAACCAGGCAAAAGTACTATCGTTGATTGTCATGAATAGTGTACATATAGAATCAGTTGTTGAAGCTTTGAAAACATCAGACATTCGCAACGCAGGAGTCCTAATTGTCGGCGATATCGAGAAATTGCAAGTTGTTCCCAACGTTTTCTTCAGCAAAACCCAGTCAAACGAGATCACAAAGGATGCTGATTGTTTATTAGAACGTTACGCATTTGGCATACTGAAACAATTGTATTTGAATTTACAGAGAATCGAAACGAACAAAACTAAGTCTAGTATGCAT
The DNA here is from genome assembly GCA_027627225.1 of Congeria kusceri. Classification (NCBI taxonomy): domain Eukaryota; kingdom Metazoa; phylum Mollusca; class Bivalvia; order Myida; family Dreissenidae; genus Congeria; species Congeria kusceri. The sequence continues at coordinate 283,589 of JAPFQT010000116.1, read as the reverse complement.
GTGATTCCTAGAAATTCTGCTTTGTCAATACTATTTTACTTAAATGCAGAGTGTAATAAACGAAGATACAATTAGTATTATAAAGTCTGTTCAATGAACAAATAGTAAGCCAAATAGTAATGACTTTGTTCATGTAATTTTGTCCATGTAGCTTATTTAATTAAAGTACAATTTAATATGTCATTACAGAACGAGAGAGAAACAACCTGCCAGATGTTTTTGAAATGATTGATCTATCTATCAAAAGGAGCGCCATCCCGAAGGCCGAATGGCCATACGTTCCAACAGACGACTTTAAATATCCAGCAAATATCGACACGGTATGTAACAATGCTGCCAGTTATAATGATTATGTCAAATTTCTATTTTTTAATATAACCTTAATACGTTTTTAGCTTCTCTATAATTCATCTGATGCGTTATGATATTGTAATGCTGATGCACAATATAAAATAGACCTACATAAATCATATATAAAAGGAAGTGAGCATCATCACGCTAAACGCATTAACATTGTCGTTAATAATAATTTGAATAATTAATAAGCTTAACTGAATATGGTAATTTCGAATTTCGGAAGAACATTTTATTGACATCTCAGTACATTATCCTTTAAAATTTTGTTTTGCGGGAAGTTTTAATTGAGTTTTTGAAAGTTACGGACACAAAAACTTTCGTTCAAAGGCCTAGTTTAATCTTTCTTTATTTAACCGACACCTCAAAAGTCTGGGGTATTGGCATTTGGCGCCCTTCCGTGGTCACAGTGTGGCGACCCTTATCAGCTGCTATCAATATACTGCTGCAGAAGAAACAGTGCACTTAGCCATCGTTCTGTCAGCTTATAGAAAATATTGCAGATAATGATGAGCTATTGTTGGTGGAGACCAATAAACGGGATGTTAAAACCTACGGAGACGCCAGATATTTCTCAAACTATGCCTTTGATAAAGCTACTGTTGAATTGTTTAATTAATTAATTTGCAACGTGTGTAAAAAATTAAAGCCATTTCCATTCGTAGTGTAAGCGCATTATATATATTTACAAGCCTTATTTGTTTGCAATTATTATTATGTTCTTGTCGACATGTCTATTAATAGTTGTGAATATTGAAGGTGGCAATAAAAATGAATGCATGGTTATGCAAAGTGATAGAAATTAGTTTGAAAGTTGGTTAACATTTCTTCTTCAGGCAGTAGAGGCTATACTCGAAGCACCTGCCATCATTGGATGCGTAAAGACACGCGGAATACTTCAGATTTATATTGAAGCATCTGCTGATTCTAACATTGAAGAAAATATCCGAAGCAAGCTGAAGAAACATGGCGTCACAGAGTGTCATTTTCTGCGCAGAATAACGCAACATTTGTGTTCTTCTGGTGATTCGGCATTTGGTGGTCGTGGAACCATTGGGGGTTTCGTAAAGAAGAAAAAATTACCGACCGTCTCGGTTAGAAATTCTACTCCCATATTAACGGCTCGTGCTGCTACAGTATCTTCAATTCATGATGACATGTTGGTTGCTCTAGTTTCGCATCACGTGGCACAAGGAAAGCAATCGCTAACTGTGGACAACATCCTTGAACCAATTGGCCGCATTGCTCCCATTGCTGCTAATGGAACAATAGATATTTTGCCAGTAGATGTTTATGATGCATTTAGACATCTATGTGATACAAAGTTCAAGACAGAACAAAGTGCAAGGATGACGGTTACCAAGCTAAGAAAAACAAAAGAAATACAGGCGTTAATAGGAGCACCTGTGCACATTTGGGGTGCAAAATCTACCCCTGGCCTAGGTGTATTGGTCAGACATGACATGATAAATCCTAATGGCCCGAGAATCATTATTCGTGACCGCCAACATGGGATCCCTTTCGCACAAGCGGGGGATAGTGGGGCGATGGTTTGCTACTTCGACCCATACCTTGGTGAAATGTTATACGCGGTGGCAATGGTTGTGGAAACGATGTGGCCTGTAGGCAAACCATCAGACAGAGAGTACACTGCTCAGATATTGAACGTCGCTCTCCAAAAGCTTTCCATAATGAACGATTGCGAGTATTCGTTCATTGAAGATGACAACAACTGACGATGTTCATTGTAGATGAAAAAAAGCATGGGAAAGAAACTATGTTATTAATTTTATATAAAGAAAACTGTGAACTTCGACGTGAAAATCCGCTTTGGTGAAGCAAAAAGCGACGTTTAATTATAGTGACGCCACTAAAGCAGTTTATTGGGCGGAATTTGTGTAGCATGTGGTTCACCAATGGAATTAAATTCTGACGTCGAACGAAACATCGGAACACATTTTGGCTATTAAATAATGCGTTAAGAGAAGAACACCTTGACAAACTATAAAGGTACTCAAACAATGGATCCCGCAGAAAAAATATACTGATCTGCTTTAAATTTAAGCTGCAAATGTTTTATATCCTATGAAAACAGCACAAATCTTAATGCAGAGTATTAAATACAAACTATGAGAATGTGATTTGTATAAATAAACTGTACAAAGTTAAAATACTGTGATGTGTGTGGATGTGTAAACATGTTAATTTCCAATGAAAATACAACGATACCTAATGCAGAGTAGTAACTACAAAATAGGAGAATGGGATTTGTATAAATAAACTGTTTCAAAGTTAAAATAATGTGTGTGGATGTGAAAACATGCTAATTTTCAATGAACATATAACGATACAAAATGCAGAGTACTAAATACAACATGTGATAAAGTAATTAGTATAAATAAACTGTGCCGAAGCTTATTTGTGCAGGTGTGTATTGATTTATGAATTGTATTTGTATTCTTGTGTACATTTCATAACATCACATTCGTGTAACCTTGTAGTTTTCAAATGGTTATTTTGGAGGTTAATTTCTACTGTATTTTAATTTTTTAAGAGTATGCTTTCTGAGTTGCGTTTGCCGTGATGAAATATTGTGTAATGACTACCAATACTTTGCCTCAGAATGTTGTTATGATTTTTCTTATAAGTGTTACTAGATTGAGGATGTTGTTAAAATTGCATTCATTTTGTGTTTCTTTAATGATAATGATACATTTGAACATATTTTGTTTGTTTGTGAGAGTTTTATTTTTAAACTTGATTTTATGCACTTTTCTATTATCGTACATTCTTTGTACACAATTACTCAACACAATTATGTACATCATGTTTAAATGTGTTTGGAGACGTATCAGTGCCTAGTAACATTTATCAGATCAGGGCCCGTATTCACAAAGCTCCTCAGAGCAAACCGGAGTAAATTTCTTAAATTCAGAAAATTCCTTAAGTCATTGGCGGTTTTATGAACAGGTCTATTTACATTGACATACATTTAACAAGTTAAAATTGCTTATATGTTTTGTATTACCCCATTATGTCATTTTAAATCATTGGATTTCATGTAGAAAATTTGATATAAAATGTTCATTTAAGTACAACTTAATTTAAGATTTCCCTTTGGAGCGTTATGAATACCAGCCCAGTGATGTTTTTAAAATGACTTAAAATGCTTATTTTGACTTACAAACTTGTTTTGTTGGTATAATAGTGCGCGTGATCTTAGAGATATGGTTAGGCCAAAGTCATAATATAGTATGAGACGTAAGATATTTTAAGAATCAATATGTGTTAATTAAATGTGTTTTATCGGTATCTTACAAGTAATACAAATAATGTGTATAATATGCATGATTTTGCGGTCAGTTTACATTTGTTAATTGTTTTAATCGATTTATAAAATACCACAAGTTCGTGATTTCTTTTAGTATTGATACGATTGCTGGTCCCCAACTTTGCTAAACTTTGACTATTCTAATATTGTCAAAAGGTCGCGGTGGCGTAGTGGATATGGTGTCCGCCTAGCGATCGGAAGGTCCCGGGTTCGAACCTTACTGGGAGCGTTCTCAAGATCTCCCCCAAAGACACCAAGTACTGGTTCTACCCAGGAAACGGACTCGAGAGTGTCTCTATAAGCCTTCGGCTTTCGATGCAATCGAGCTAAAATAAATAGGTTTAAACTAAGTACGAATTAAATTTTATGTCGTCTTCACTGATGTCTTGTTTTATATTCGATGTGCTATCTAAATTTTTGTTAACGTAAAAATTGAGAATAATGACATATTATTCAAAGCACAAAGACCGGAGTCTTTACACATAAAACGTTTTACTATGAACTCGTTGAGCAATAAGTTTTTTTTTCAATTTAAATGTATGAAACATTGTTTACAAATTTACAGCCACAGTTTACTAACTGGGTGTGTGAGTGTAGAAATTTGTAAATTGCGTTATAATTCTTGTGTAAAGTTCACATCATTGCATGTCAATGGCCTTGCAATAATAACCGGTTGATATTTGGAAAGTTTATGTAGTGTCTGCTGTAGTTTAACATGTTCGTTTATATTTTCGGAGTTTTGTTTGTCATGCTGATATATATTGTGCAAACCAATAATGTTTCTCATTTTAACTTAGTGACGTTTGTGACAAACACTAATCTAATAATGATGTTGCTAACGTTTTCTTTGTGTTACGTGTATGGTAAATGCTACTTTAACATATTAAGTGAGCACATTTGTTACATGCATGTATATGATACTTGTGTTTTACTTTTATATTTGTATTTATCTAGTTTCACTTGTATTGTGTAATTATCATTATACCTGAAAATAATAATTTCAATCAAACACACAACAACAATCTATTACATTATTTCTTTAATGAGCTGTCGTGATGGAAAATCAATCATTTCCCGTTTATAAAATTTGTTTTTCAGCTCTATGGTTTATCGACATACAATAACATATAATCGTTTAAAGAAGATTATTGTTGTAATGTCAGTGTTAATAGCTCTTGGGTCATATTCCAGAAATTTTACATCTTAAGTAAAATCTTATCCTTAGCCTTAAATTCGTCGTTTTTCTCAATGTATACAAACAATTTCGCTGAATGTTCACTAATTATAAACTTATAATTACATTCGACTTATTAAACTGTAATAGGATTCGTTAATTTATGTGTAGTTCTAAAAATATAACCTTGCACAAATTTGAACTTAAGTAAAAATAAAATAAAATAAACTTGAGATGTTTCTGGATAATGACTCCTGAATGTTATTTTTTGTAAGTGAAACAGTAGCCAAAGCACTGTTAACATGTTTGTTTTACTGTTATTGCATCTGGCTATGGTTAAATAAATAGCCGTATGTAATGCGATGTAAAAGCAGCAGTCCAGAAATATGTTAATAAAGATAAAACTTTGTAAAAAACGTTTCTAATAGACATCTCACCGATCAATATACAAACAAAGCGCATTGAACTCGGTGCAGTAATAATGTTTTGGTTATTTGTTATCGTCTGTTTTCTATAGGCGATAACTGGTGATGCATCTGGAGTAAATCAGCATGTACATTATTGTATGTTCCGTTCCTACCCAGCGGTTTCGAACATAAAAAATATTATGTCTGTTTTAATTAAGATGCAGATTTCAGACGAATAAACACCATCAACGTTTATAAGAACTTTTGCCAAATTATGGTGCATTGAATTAGATGCCATGGACTGCGGCTTTAAGATGTTTTTATTTATAAATATCGTTTGCCTTTGCTTGTTTTTTTACGATGTTTGGTGTTGTGCGCCTTCACACTGGTTTAAATTAAACCATAGCGCGTTGCTTTCTTAGGCGATGATGCTTTTATTATTTTATTTTTATTTATAAGTTGTAAATTGAAGTTTGTTAGCTCATCTGAGCACAACGTGCTTATGGTGAGCTTTTGTAAACGTCTTGTGTCCGTCGTCCGTCGTACGTCGTCAACATTTTGTCTTTTGAACACTCTATAGACCACATTTACTGCCCAATCATCATAAAAAGTGCCCACAACATTTGATCCAATGATATATCGGACGACTTCGAAACTGGGTTGTGTGGTTTCAACAACTAGGTCTCTAGGTCAAATTGAAGCACGAAGCTTGTAAACATTACAGAGGCCACATCTTTTCCTAACCGCTGGCTAAATTTCGAAATAATTTCATATAAATGGTCATTGAATGACCATCTTTCAAAGTCCTTCGAATCGTTTCGATTCTTGAAAAAACGTAACCGCAAGGGGGCCGGGCCGTTTTTCTTATATGGCTACATAAAAAACATTGAAAATCTTTTTGATCAAAACCGCTTTATAGATTTCAAATTTACGTAAAAGATTTGGTCCTAAGATGACATATTTACCAAATTCCTTCGATTCATTTTGATTTGTTAAACCAACATGTCTGCTGCGTCGTGCAACGTACGTCGTCTTGTGCTTTTGGTCACTTTTTAAAAAAGCTGGTGGACACTCTAGAGGCCACATGTTTTGCCCATTCAACATGACATTTGCTCAGAACAATAGTCCTTATGATATCCCGATTTATTTCAAAAATCGTTCAAAAATGGTTCTTCTCTGTTGAAAGTCAGGGCCACCCGGGGGACGAGCAGCTTCCCTTATATGGCTATATTGAAAACTTTAAAATTCTTCTTGTCTGTAACTATTTTTCTGGATTTTGAAATAATTTCAAAGAGATGTTCCTTGGCGGACCATCTACCTTATTCCCTCCAATCGTTTTGATTTGATAACTAACATGACCGCCAGGGGGCGGTGCATTCTTTCTTAAACCGCTTGCTGGATTTTAAATGAATTTCACAGAAATAGTCCTAGTCTGACATTCTACCTAGTTCCTTCAAATCGTTTTGATTCGTTATAAACATGGTCTCGCATCAATTCTTTTTTCTTTCTATGGCAAAATGGAGTATAGGTAATAATGAAATAATTACTCTAGAGACATCATCAGGAGAAAAACTGATCCTTATTTGAGGCAAGTGACCATTTGCCTCAAACATTCCTTTTGTCAGAATCCGCACGCTTGATCTCCTTGTATTACATTCTACTAAACCACTTCTTTGTCCGTCTTGCGTCGTCCTTCGTCAACATTTACATTGTCAGCACTCTATAAACCACAATTATTGCCAAATCTTTATGAAATTTGCCCAGAAAATTTACTCTGATGATATATCGGAGAAGGTCGAAACTGTGCCATGTGGTGTCAAAAATTAGATCATTAGGGCAAATGAAGAAACATCTTGTGTACACATTTTTTGCACAGCCAACATAAAACTTGCTTAGCCCCTCATGTGAGCGAGCAAGGACCTTACGGTTTTCTTGTGTTTTTTTTGCTTGCATGTTTTACATGTCTTTACTATGAACAAAGTTTTTCTTTATCTAATAATGAAGTTGCCTTCTGTTTTTATTAACTTCTGTGATAGTTTTGTTTATTGAATGCATAATGTTATGCTTGGTGGAAACATCTTAGGGTGAGCCTCTAGAAAAGTTTCATTTTTGTCTAAAAATGCATGTTTATGTTTTTCTCTGTGTTATTGTGTATTGCATGTTCACTTATTATGAACTGTAATCTTTTAAATTACTTAATCGGACTAAACTACTCGGGATAATGCCCTCAATAAATATTAAAGTTATACCCAGCATTTTTTGTCACTGATCCAGTATCTACCCAGTACCATTTTTTGACTGTTTTCACGGTTTCTGTATTTATTAGTCTTTATACTACAGTATCAGTATATTTACTCAGATTATATTGTATAATGCAATAAAATTTTATCTTGTATTATTATGAATTTACACTATTGATTTTCAATAATTTTGAAAAAAAATCCTGTGAGGTTGACTTCAATAAGAGGTTGACTTCAATCAAATGACTAAAACGTCATCTGTGGAGTTAGAAATAGATATGATCGTAGTGAAAAATAGTTAACAAATCTAGATTTAAGTTGAATATATTTCTAACATTGTCGATCATAATTGATCATATATGTAGTTTATCAGTTGACCATAGATAATCACAGTTCTATGCAAATCAAATGTGAAATTTATTTTATAGACAATACAATTTTTAAAGGTTACCTGTGCAATATATAAGTGTGTGTTTTAACCAACTTTTGGGTTTAGGGTTCTTTAATTCATCACCAGCCTGTTTTCGGACCATGTTTATTAAAACAGTTACATAAACATTTTCATTATTGATTGTTTTATCATATTTCTGCCTTGTTGATAATATTATGAACGAAAGTGTATGGATTTTTATTGATAGTATTTCAATAGTTGTTTTACTTGTTTGCTAATATTATTTTCGGACATAACTAAATTCTTTCAAACAGCTACCTTCATTTCAATATATATCGAAGGCAGATATTTATATCGAGTTTCAGGGGAAATTACTGTGGCCAATTTGTTATAAAGATTTATATAGAACTGTCGTCCTTTACACATTTTTGTCAAGTGGCAATTCTGCAAATAGCGGTCGCATCAAACATAAGAATAACAAAACCTCTATATTAAAAGTGAACTATTCTGTAAATAGCGGTTACGTCAAAGGCACTTACCTCTATATTAAGGCGGGTCCATTCTGTAAATATCGGTCACGTCATAGACGCATACCTATATATTAAGGCGGACCCATTCTGTATATATCGGTCACGCCAAAGACACATACCTCTATATTAAGAGGGATGTATTATGTCACAGACATAGATATTAAGGCACATCCATACTAAAAATAGTGATCACGTCAAAGAACCGTACCTCTTTATTATGACGGATCCATAATATAAATAGCGGTCACGTCAAAGACACATACCTCTATATATAGACATATCTATTCTATAAACAGCGGTCAACGCAGCGACGCATATTAAGGCGGATTCATTCTGTACATAGCTGTCTGGTAAAAGACACATACCGTTATACACATGTATTAGGACTGATCCATTCTGTAAACAGCGGTCACGTTGAAGACACATACCTCTATATTCCGACGGACCTATTCTATAAATAGCGGTCCCTACAATAACACATGCCTCTATATTAAGAGGGATCCTTTACGTAAATAGCGGTCCCTAAAAAGACAACGTGCTCTATATTAAGACGGATCTATTCTGTAAATAGCGGTCACGTCAAAGACACAGATGTGAGACGTATCCATTCTGTAACATCAGTCACGTCAAAGACACAGAGGAAAGACGGATCCATTATGTAAATAGCGGTCACGTCAAAGATACAGATGTAAGACGGATCAATTCTGTAAATTGCGGTCACGTCAAAGACACAGAGGTAAGATGTATCAATTTTTATTAATAGAGGTCACATCAAAGACACATGCCTCTGTATTAAGACTAATTCATTATGTAAATATCGGTCTAGAAAATTTGTTCATGATTTTAGGATGAATCACGGTCACGCGGAATTTTCCCTATTTATGCAATTTCAAGTATACACAATAAACAAAGGGCGATAACTCCATAATTAAGAAGTGCATAGTAATGGTTCATAAGTAATGCACTTTTTCAAAATGTGATATTACCACCTATAAAGTTTTAAGTTAATATCTCTTTTAGTCTAAGAGGAATCCTCAGGGCAAATGAAGAAACAAAAAGGGTAATAACTCCAGAATTATGAAGCGTAACAGTTATTGTGCACTGCACGTCTCCTCAGTGAAATCTATCCACCTATGAAGTTTTAAGTTAAGAGCTTCAAGGTGTTTGAAGTTATGAATAAAAACACGAAAAATGTGTACGGATGGACAGACATACAGGATTATTTCTATAGGACACCTGCACAAAAAATCAAATAGGAAATAAATGAAACACCAGAAAGCACCAGCAGAAGAGACACCTTCGTTATCTGTTCTTTTTTAACGAAAGCCTATACAACACAGTGCAATACACACACCACAACACAACACACACAATAAATGAGTCGTGTCGTACGAAAAACGGGCTTAATGCATGTGCTTTAAGTGTCGTCCCGGATCAGCCTTTGCAGCCCGCACTGGCTTATCCAGGACGGCACTTTCCGCTTACAGTTGATTTATGTTTAGAACGCAAATGCATGAAGCCCGGTGTTCACACGGCACACCTCAAATAATTTAATTCGCCGTCTAGGTAAAACTTATCGTGTACTTGTACCTGTATATCGTTGTACAGTTAAAAGAAAGGAAAAATGCAACCGTGTCCGCGGCTTTTAGAGGCTAATTACTGATTAATTTACCGATAACTGAATGCACTGAATATCATACCCGAATCATACTTTTGTTTAATGTGTACAATGGAAACGTTTTAGAATGAGTAAACTACGAATACTTTTTCGTACAATCGCATTGTCCGTAAAATCGCATATTTCTTAAAAAATACGAAACGTCATTACATAGTGAATCACTTCAAAACTAATTGAGTTATGTTCCGCACAAGAAAATTAAACAAAGGGTAACATCTCTGTAAATATTGAAGAAATAGTTATGGTCCTTGTGCTCTGCACTTCCTCTCATTGTCCTCTAGCATTATATAAAGTTTGATATGAATCCCATCAATGCTAATGGAGTTATGCTACGCATACGGAAATAAAACAAGAGCAATAACTCCGTAAATATCGAAGTAATCGTTGTCCTCTGCACTTTCTCTCATTGTCTTATATCATTACTTGTAATTTTATTTGAATCCCTTTTATGCTAATGGAGTTATGCTAAAAAAATTAAACAAAGGGCAATAACTCTGTAAATATTGAATAAAGATTTATGGTCCTTGTGCTCAGCACTTTCTCTCAGTGTCCTCTATTATTATATGAAGTTTCACTTCAATACAAATCAAGTTATGCTCTCCACAATAAAATAAATGCTTCACATACGGAAATAAAACAAACGGCAATAACTTCGTAAAAATTGAAGAACAAGTTGTGGTCCTTGTGTTCTGCACTTCCTCTCATTGTCCTTAATTATTATATGAACTTTCCTTTCATTCATTTTAATACAAATTGAGTTATGCTCTTCACAATAAAACTGATGCTTAACAAAATGAAATAAAACAATAGCTCCGTTAATAGTTAAGACATAGTTGTGGTTCTTATGCTCTTTACTTTCTCTCGTTGTCCTCTATCTATATATGAAGTGTCATTTGAATCCCTTCAATACTTATGGAGCAATGCTCCGCACGAGAAAATTAATGCTTCGAATAACGGAATAAAACAAAGGGCAGTAACTCCGTGAATATTGAAGAAAGAGCTGTGGTCCTTGTGCTCTGCACTTTCTCTCATTGTCCTTTATCATTACATGAAGTTTCATTTGAATCCCTTCAATACTAATGCAGATATGCTTCGCACAAGAAAATTAAACAAAGGGCAATAACTCCGTAAATACTGAAGAACGTATTGTGATCTTCATACTTTGCTCTTCCGCTCACTGTCGTCGATCAAAATACGAAGTTTAATTTGAACCTCTTCAATACTAATGGAGTTATGCTCCGCACAAGAAGCGTGACGGACGGACGGACGATGCGATTACTATATGTCCCCGAAGCATCACAAAAGCCCGACAAAATGCACTGGGGCACTTGGTGATTATAGTTCTGTGAAATGTATCGAAATCCCTTCAAAAATTTGGTATTATAATGTGCACTAAAATTTAAGTAAACGATTTGACAAATTGCTAGAACAAGAAAAAATTAAAAACGCGAGTTTGAAGTGAAAGTTTATAATATCAATACCAGTAGCGTCAATAAGTTTTGTTAGCAATTATTGGCTCTTTATGTTTTCAACCGGCGAATACAGATACGTAAATAATAAATAAAAACACATCATAATCAGCAATGCTCTATACAAAACACGCTTAAATGGTTAACTTTAAAAAGCATTATGAGGTTTTAAATATAGAACTAATGAATCAACACAATGCTACCTACATAGCTCTGTTATTGGATGTGCTGTTGTTGCACAATGTTTACTGCAATATTATTTATCATTTTGCATTTTTAATAAACTGTAAACGTTATTCAATGTTAAAAAATGAAATACGTATCCGTTATGAGATATAAGATTATTATTCAGAACCACTAGCATGCACTGGAGCACGTAAGAATTTTTGTTTGTTTTTCTTTCATTACAATCAGACAAACATAAATTATTTAATTTCTGACTCATATTCATTTAGATAAATGAAGAGCAGCATGTATTCTGAAAGGCATGGCTTGGAAAAGCATTTTACTTTATTATTATTCACTTGATTATTTTTCTATATAATGCATATAAACTGCAACGGGCAACAATTTATTATGTCGCCCGGCAATGTCACCCGTTACCGCTATATCACCCGGTACGCAAATGATTCGGGGTTGTTCGGTATAATAAATTAAATATTGACTTCATTGAGGGTGAAAGTGCGTCTCGTCAGCCCTCGACAAACACTAAAGCCTCGGTCGACAAAGTTTCCTCGGGTTGACAAGACGCACTGTCATCCTCAAGGAAGTCAATATTTATATAACGTCGTCCGTAGAACACATGCAAATACATGAACACATACACATGCAAAAAAATTTTGGCAGGTATATCCTGATTCATCCACAGAAAAGTTATTCAAAACAAACAGCACAGCTTTTTCCAATACACTAAAATTCCATATAAGTGCATACTGTGACATATAACTTCACTTTTAGCTGCAATATTCGTCTGCTTGTTCCTTTCCACCAATTAAGAGAAGTGCGCATATTAAATATTCTTGACGGGCACTTCGTACATGAATCAGTGATAATAACGTAGTCAGGTAAACCTGCGAGCGGGATACGCAACCTCACTGGTCATTCGATTCCTGTCTCTTTCATTTGTATATTGATGCCAGGAGGACGTACGGGGACCCATGACTCTAGATTAGTATAAAGGTACCTTCGTCACATGCCGAATCCCCTTATAAACAACTTTAAATCAAGAATCATCAAAAATATGCTGCTAATTCTAACAATACATAATTCGACAACAATACATTGAATGAAAACCCCGAGCACAGTTGATACAAGTACTTTTCAAAGATATCATAAATGCACTTCATAGATTAAGAATGAACAGAAAATGTACAGATTGTAGTCACGGGATATATACATCGATAGCTTTAATCTATCTGAAACATATATGATTAGAATGATAATAAAAACTACACAATATCGCACTATTGGCGTTATACAGGCGTCCACTACCAGTCACCGTCCTCAACAAAAACTAATGGATGACAAATAATCTGGAAATATAGAAAACACTGTTAAACACGTAAAAACTATTCAATAAGCGCTGTTCGTTTTTGCTTGCCGACAGTTCGAATGATTTCAGATGTAAACATCTGCACTATATTTTTGTGCTTTAGCTCCGATTGGTCAGTCTATTTATAAACTAACCAAACCAGTTTACTGCTTTATTACACAGCACACAAATGACTAATCGAACGTAACGAAATATATTTAATGAAATTCAACGATGCTGAAATGTAAATATCAATTGATATTGCGAGTTATTAAGACAACGCGAAATAACAACATAGCATTACCGTTATTGTATATGTCGTCATTTACTAAAAGCACTTTGCGCTAACGCGCGTTTCAAAACATCTTGATCAGTATCTACTCGATGTCAACAGACGCAAGTTGGCAACGTGAGAAGAATTGACGGCACACAGGAACATCATTGATGTATGCATCAATTCACAAAAGACGCCTGCACAGATCTAAGAGTAAAATGAAGCACACATACAAACACAAAACTGTGTCGCGGGAAATTGTGTACGAGTTGCGTAGAAGAATTTCAAACGGATTGACAGACTTACAGAGGATCAACCAGGGAAGAACAATGCCAACTGACGAGCAACGTCTTATTGAAAATAGAAAATGCGGTGTTTGACCACGATTGGCGATTGCACGTTCGATTGCACGTTCGATTTTACGATTCACGATTGCACGTTCGGGAATCGGTATGGTTGTGGGTTACAAATATTCAATGGCACATCGCAGTCTAGACGACGAGGTTTCATTATGTGAGCGATTAATTGCTAGCACGCTCCGAGAAATGTATTCATTAACACGGCAATTACTTAATGAAATGGCATGAGCGTGTGGCTGTTGGAATGTAATGATATCACTCACATATCGTTTTTACTGTCATTGCTTGAAATATGTTTTTGACATTTTACAGACAATCTAAAGATTGTCGAATAATAAAACCGTCTACTTTGTATTGTATTGATTATATTGAATCTTTTTCGGTAGCTTTTGTCTACGATATATTGGAACAACCCTCGTAGTCTGCAGTTTATATGTGATCGCGAAAGCCTTTAAGTTAATGAAAACTGGATCACAAATTAATATTATTGTTCCTGAAGTTATATTTAACACGTTTTTCAAAAGCTATGCCGTACTTTATTGCAATATTGTGACACATACATGTATCGTTAAAATATTTACCATTTAGATCTATTTAGCCCCCTTATAAATGGATTCAATACAATTCTATGTCAAGTAATTTATTGCCGTTTGTACTACTTCCGATATGTAAATTGAACAATTTATTTCTAATATAGTGTATTCGGCTGCTTCAGGTTCTGTATAATTCTGGATTTACATGTAGGCACTGCTGTACACTATATATGCTTTCCTGTGCATTACAAAAGATAAATTGGTATACTTAAATCCATAAAGAATTATTATTATTTTACCGATTTTCAATATTAGGTTTATGTGTATTGAGTTAAGCCTCAATCATACATTCCCGATAATAGCTCCTAACAGCGTCCCGACAGCGCAACGATACATATAATAACATAAGTCTGGAATTTCGGGATGCAGTCGGGAAGCTGGCCCCCCACTGTCGGATCGCATTTGGGAGAATCGGAACGCTCTCGGGATTCTGTCAGGACTTTGTCAAGACGCTGTCGGGACGCTGCTTGGACGCTGCCTGGACATATTCGATCTTTGGATCAACAATTGAATTTCGAGCCCCGAATCTCCGAATAGTGTCCCGAATTTTGACATATTTGATTCGGTACGCTGTAGACTCAAGAACGGCGTGAAAAATCGGGAATCTTTGACTAATGCTTAAGGCTTTAGCTGGTAGTTGAATTGTAAACATATCATGCTATTTCACAGCAGAAGTAGTAGCTGTAGTAGCATTTTTTAACATTTTAGAACTCCAATCGTTTACATTATATAAACATTTTCAGTTAGCATATACATGTACCTAATGTATAGTATACTCAATGATATAATAACTATAATGACAAATCTGGTTTACCAACATGGAATTTGTGGAATTGGTGGTATTTATTCCTATAATGTTTATTATCTTACCAGTATGTAGCAGGGGTGACACTCATTTTTAGTCATACAATTAAAATAGGATTGTGAAATAATATTTAGATGTATATTTAAATTCGTATTGAGGGACCTATTATGAGTTTATAAATATAAAATGGATAGATAATGACCTACAACTCATATGCTACTCCTAAGACGGTATTAATGTTTATTTCCAATTATAGTTGTGCTTGTTTGCAAAGTAAAGTTCCAAATAATATTAACTCAGTATCTCTCATTTCCTTGTACGGTTAAATAGCCTATTAAAATCGATATATCATATAATAGCAATGAAAATGGACGTTGGTTTTTTAATAATTCAACTGCGCAGAAGTGTTTTATTTCCGTTAAAAACGGTATTCCCTTAACGTTCATGAAGCCTCATAGATTTGTAAAACCTATGTTACAAAAACAAAGCAATCAAAGAATAAACATTATTGATTTCTACGTAATTTGAAAACCAGTAATGCCTTTATTTAAAGGGTTGTGGAGAAACTTGATATATTATTTATATCCATGCGCTTATTCTGACTTTCAGACTTGATACACATTTATGTACGTATAATATTTACATGCGTTTATATCTGGAAATAAATCAAATAATTATGGATACAAATAAAAAGCTTTTTTTTTTTTTAAGAAAACATCAATATTTGACGGGAAGATTATTCAAGTTTTTATGAATAAACAAAAACTTTCAGGAACAATTTGTTTTCTTATGCGGAGCAAAGTGTAGCGATGGTGTTCGTTTTTTTTTTTTTTTATATAATAGGTGTCATTGCCAAACACATATTCAAACTGTGATGAATATTTAGAATCTTTTCGTTATAACATTATTCTTTTAACTGGTATAGGCATATCGATTGTAGGTGATTTTTATATTATTCGCATGTTTGGACGTTGTTGTCTTATATGTTAGTATCGTGTGGTATACCATATCTTGAATGTTAGTATCGTGTGGTATACCATATATTGAATGTTAGTATCGTGTGGTATACCAGATCTTGAATGTTAGTATCGTGTGGTATACCATATCTTGAATGTTAGTTTCGTGTGGTATACCATATCTTGAATGTTAGTATCGTGTGGTATACCATATTTTGAATGTTAGTATCGTGTGGTATACCATATCTTGAATGTTAGTATCGTGTGGTATACCATATCGTGAATGTTAGCATCGTGTGGTATACCATATATTGAATGTTAGTATCGTGTGGTATACCATATCTTGAATGTTAGTATCGTGTGGTATACCATATCTTGAATGTTAGCACCGTGTGGTATACCATATCTTGAATGTTAGTATCGTGTGGTGTACCATATCTTGAATGTTAGTATCGTGTGGTATACCATATCTTGATTGTTAGCCTCGCGTGGTATACCATATCTTGAAAGTTAGTATCGTGTGGTATACCATATCTAGAAGCTAGTATCGTGTGGTATACCATATCTTGAATGTTAGTATCGTGTGGTATACCATATCTTGAATGTTAGTATCGTGTGGTATACCATATCTTGAATATTAGCATCGTGTTGTATACCATATATTGAATGTTAGTATCGTGTGGTATACCATATCTTGACTGCTAATATCGTGTCGCATACCATATCTTGAATGTTAGCATCGTGCGGTATACCATATATTGAATGTTAATATCGTGTGGTATACCATACCTTGAATGTTAGTATCGTGCGGTATACCACATATTGAATGTTAGCATCACGTGGTATACCATATCTTGATTGTTAGTATCGTGTGGTATACCATATCTTGATTGTTAGCCTCGCGTGGTATACCATATCTTGAAAGTTAGTATCGTGTGGTATACCATATCTAGAAGCTAGTATCGTGTGGTATACCATATCTTGAATGTTAGTATCGTGTGGTATACCATATCTTGAATGTTAGTATCGTGTGGTATACCATATCTTGAATATTAGCATCGTGTTGTATACCATATATTGAATGTTAGTATCGTGTGGTATACCATATCTTGACTGCTAATATCGTGTCGCATACCATATCTTGAATGTTAGCATCGTGCGGTATACCATATATTGAATGTTAATATCGTGTGGTATACCATACCTTGAATGTTAGTATCGTGCGGTATACCACATATTGAATGTTAGCATCACGTGGTATACCATATCTTGATTGTTAGTATCGTGTGGTATACCATATCTTGAATGTTGGTATCGTGTGGTATACCATATCTTAAACGTTAGTATCGTGTGGTATACCATATCTTGAATGAAGGTATCGTGTGGTATACCATATCTTGAATGTTGGTGTCGTGTGGTATTCCATACCTTGAATGTTATTATCGTGTGGTATACCATATCTTGAATGTTAGTATCGTGTGGTATACCATATATTGACTGCTAGTATCGTGTGGTATACCATATCTTGAATGTTAGTATCGTGTTGTATACCATATCTTTAATATTAGTATCGTGTGGTATACCATATATTGAATGTAAGAATCGTGTGGTATACCATATCTTGAATGTTAGTATCGTGTGGTATACCATATCTTGACTGCTAGTATCGTGTGGTATACCATATCTTGAATGTTAGCATCGTGTGGTATACCATATCTTGAATGTTAGTAACGTGTGGTATACCATATCTTGAATGTTAGTATCGTGTTGTATACCATATCTTGAATGTTAGTATCGTGTGGTATGCCATAACTTGAATGTTAGTATCGTGTGGTATACCATATCTTGAATGTTAGTATCGTGTTGTATACCATATCGTGAATGTTAGCATCGTGTGGTATACCATATATTGAATGTTAGTATCGTGTGGTATACCATATCTTGAATGTTAGCATCGTGTGGTATACCATATCTTGAATGTTAGTATCATGTGGTATACCATATCTTGAATGTTAGTATCGTGTGTTATACCATATCTTAAATGTTAGTATCGTGTGGTATACCATATCTTAAATGTTAGTATCGTGTGGTATACCATATCTTGAATGTTAGCATCATGTTGTATACCATATCTTGAATGTTAGTATTGTGTGGTATACCATATCTTGAATGTTAGTATCGTGTGGTATACCATATCTTGAATGTTAGTATCGTGTGGTATACCATATCTTGACTGCTAGTATCGTGTGGTATACCATATCTTGAATTTTAGCATCGTGTGGTATACCATATCTTGACTGCTAGTATCGTGTGGTATACCATATCTTGAATGTTAGTATCGTGTGGTATACCATATCTTGACTGGTAGTATCGTGTGGTATAGCATATCTTGAACGTTCGTATCGTGTGGTATACCATATCTTGCCTGCTAGTATCGTGTGGTATACCATATCTTGAATGTTAGCATCGTGTGGTATACCATATCTTGAATGTTAGTATCGTGTGGTATACCATATACGTGTCTATATTGGGGGCTCGTTTTTATTTAAATTGCCAGATTTGATGAAAGGTATAATAATGCACGAAATATTGTTCGTTAGATAATTTTTTTCAAATTTGAAGAGAATATAAACATGTTTATGGCGCATATGTGAAACAAAGTTCGCATTGTCGCATCGTCTCGATCTGGTGTATAGTGAAATTAAATTTGTGGAAATAAGATTTTGTCAGTATGCTTATGTTAAAGTTGGATGGTACATATGAAGCCCAGTAGTACGTTGAATTTCTTGATATGTTACTGTTGATGCAGCTGGTATTTCTGATAGTTTATATGTACATGTTAATTGATGTATTATTCGCCATATTTTAGTCAAAACATAATCAAGATCTAAGGAGCCGCAGTATATTGTTGATGCGCTTTATACGATTTCATGATCGCATTTCTTCTAGGCGGGACAATGCAACACGAATTGTCAGGGGAAACATAATTGAAACCTCTAGGAAATAGCCCAATCAAATCGGATATCGCACACCAGGTACTCGAACTCTTTCTTAAGATCAAGAAATACCGTATATATTATATGTTGTCACTAAATATATAAGTTATGATGCTACTACTACTACTACTACTACTACTACTTCCACTACTGTTACTATTACTACTACTGCTACAGCTACTGCTACTGCTACTGCTCCTGCTACTGCTACTGATACTGATACTGCTGCTGCTGCCGCCGCCGCCACCTCCACCACAACCACCACCACCACCACCACCACCACCACCACAACCATTACCACTGCCACCATCACCACCATAACCGCCATCACCACCACCGCCATCACCACCACCACTACTACTACTAGTACTACTACTAGTACTACTACTAGTAATACTACTACTACTACTACTACTACTACTAATACTAATACTACTACTACTAGTTTTTGTACTACTACTACTACTACTTTTACTACTACTACTACTACGACTACTACTACTACTATTACTGCTACTAGAATTACTACTATTACTACTATTACTACTTCTAATACTACTGCTACTAGAATTACTAATATACCTACTATTACTACTACTATAACTACTT
Source organism: Congeria kusceri (assembly GCA_027627225.1). NCBI lineage: Eukaryota > Metazoa > Mollusca > Bivalvia > Myida > Dreissenidae > Congeria > Congeria kusceri. Next base: position 263,892 of record JAPFQT010000116.1, on the reverse strand, counting down.
ATATTTCTACTAGTCTACCACTACTAGTACTTCTTTTACTACTGCTACTTCTACTACTACTACTACTACTACTACTACTACTACTACTTCTACTACTAATACCACTACTACTACTGCTTCTACTACTACTTCCTCCACTAGTACTACTACTACTGTTACTACTACTACTACTACTACTGTAACTACTACTACTACTACTACTACTACTACTACTACTTCTACTACTACTACTACTACTACTACTACTACTACTACTACCACTACTACTTCTACTACTACTACTACTACTACTACTACTACTACTACTACTACTACTACTACTACTACTACTACTACTACTACTACTACTACTACTACTACTACTACTACAACAACTACTACTACTACTACTACTACTACTACTTCAACTACTATTACTATTACTGCCACTACTAATACTACTACTTCTTTAACTACTTTCAACACTAAAAAATAACACAACTTTCTAAAAGTTGATCTCCTATATTAAAAGTGATAATTTTATTTAATCTGTAAACAAAATAATATGATCTGCAATATCAACAAAAACATCAAACCTTTATAAACGAAATAGTAAAGTTAAAGAATTATCTGGGTAATTTAGAGCGTATTTCGGTATTATTGACTGTGAACGTTTGAAATCAAAATATTTATTTAAATTATTTAAATAAATAGGCTATTTACAAACACGAAATATGTGTTCTTAGCTTAGAGTACGTCGATATAACTAAATGTTTACAGCAGTGTGTTACAGTGTTTTGAATTTCGCACAACCGGATTTAAAGACAAATCAATAAAGGGAAAGTAAAATGTGAGGCTTCAAAGGTGCAAATATTTATCACCTGTAGCATCTTTTAAAACGGAATGCGGATTGAATTACATTTCTATAATTAGTTTTATTAGGGTTCCAGGATTTTAAAGGAACTTGTTCACATATTTTACGTATTGTTGAAAAATGCCATTGAATGGCTTAACTGCAACAACTAACGCATGAATTACACCACGAGGGCGTTAGTTATGTTTGAAAGTTTCGGAACTATTTGCTATTGTTGTTTATTGGAGATTTAACAATGGAATGTGTCGTTCTTTGTCTGTAGAAAACTGCGCGTTTTATGTTGGAATGAAAAGTAATGAATGAAAATAGTGTTTTATAATACGGAGAATATTCGTAAATGCTAAGACAGTTTTGTATATTTTATTTCCTGAAACACAAAACATAACTTATACCAGTTATTAGCAGACATGTTTCTTTTATTTAAGTTTGCTGTTTTTATAAAAGCTTATTTAAACCGATTATACATTTTTATTCTTCAGCACTAAACAAAAACTTCTTTGTGAGTAAGAAAAAATAAGCGAACATTTAGTATATCTATAACTTTATCATTATTTTTATAATTTTATTTTTACTACCACATTAAAACTTATTAAAATCTATATTAATGCAACTACTAACTCCATGCTCGTTAATTTTTCTTTATCGTTGTTAGACTATACAATAAAAAACGCAAAACGTAGTCCCGATTCTGAGCGGAGCATTATAAAAAATACTTCCAATTACAACTGAAAAAATATACATGTATGTCAAATCATGTTAGAATCGAAATAACTTTCGCATTCCTACGAATCAGACCTCCAAATCGTTGCATATTGGCCGATAAACAACGATAAATCAAAAAGTATTTCTTAACTTCGTGCGTTAGTTCATTGAAAACTATAGGAAGGACATTTGTAAGGAACTACATGCGTTTATTAATATAATTCACCTCAAAAAGACGTTTAATTAACTTGTTAAGGGTCTATGTCAACGAAAAGGGCCTCAAGCGGAAAATTTATGTAGAAAAACTGAAATTAAGATTTTAATACTGTCATATAATAACGGTTAAAATAAGGTGTATATTCTGGGAAAATTGTTTAGGCATTCTGGGAAAGAAATAATTGTTTGCTGCGGATAGTGGTTATTTTGCCCTTTTCATGTTTACGTATTTACGTCAGGAACTGTGAATAATTTGTAAAACCATAGTTAACACACTTACAAACAAAGCAGAATAGCGCAGATCTTTAAAGTCATTTCTTCATCTTAGTCGTGAGTTCGATAACTAATTGGGGATTTAAATTTTTCAAACATCTTTTTATTTGTTTTTATCAAATATTTATTTTCTTTCAGACTCTTCTACGTTTTCGGATGTATGGAGCTTTTATACGCCGTTGATACAATACTTCGTTAAATTGGACCTTGAATTTGCGGTTTGAAATATGTTACCATGGACACTAACAAGTGAGTAATGTTTTGTTGTTTCTTTTGTTGTATTTCAGCGTAGCTTTCTAAGATCACTTTTGACCTAGATTTCTTTTGAACGTGGACCAATGAAAAGCTAAAAACGTGGGGCGATAAGTTACCATTATTCTGTTGGGCAATGTTTTTTTTTGCGCGGGATAACTTTTAGGAATGCAAACTCACAACAATGGTTTAATGTCTAATAAAAATGGTCTCATAATGTTGGTGATTGTTTGCATAAGAGGTTAAATAATGTTGTTAACATTTAACACACTCTCTAGAACTGAGCATAATTATGAACACATTTTGTACTTGTATGACACGAACAGATTGTAGTATTCATTAATTAAATTATTATTTTGTGTAGCCTAAAATTTTGACTTACTCGTGAGGCGGACACTTGCCCCTACATGTCCTTTTTGTATTAAAGATACAGAACCTCAGATGGGCATACACATTTGCGTTTTTTTATAGTTATGCCTAAACGATACGATCATGGGTAAAAACACCACCTTTTTGTATAGAACTCGATCAAATACTGCCATAACCTGTATGTATCATTGAAAAATAGAAGTTGAATAAGCTTGCACTTTCCTTGAACACGGTATTCCCGATTTAAAAAAATACCGCGGCTTTCCCCAATACAAGTACCTAATTCAATCGATCGCATGCGCAACTCGCCAAAACTAAACTGTCACGTGAGTATCCTAAATATTTTTAAATTACGCGATGGTTATAGCGTCTGCACACGCTATAGATTTAAGGACAATAAGAAGGAAAAAATCTACATACAATCATATTTTTAGGAAAATAAAAACACACCTGTCTAATTTTTTATTTTGTGCTATACGATTATAAAAAAAAAAAAAAATTACGATCAAAATATATGAAGTTGCGTCCAATTAAGTTTAAGGTAAAAACGACATCTCAATAAATGTATTGATTTCAACGGCGATTTAAAAAAAACAGCAACAACATTTCTCTGTATGTTTATGGTCGTATTCCAGAAACATCCTAAGTAAAATATTCTCCTTAGCATTAAAAGTGTCATTCTTGTGTTTCTATTTTGTTCCAGTGCATATAAAATTCTGCCAAGTGTTCACATGTTATTAAAATTTTATTAATAACTACCCGCTAGATACACCAAATTTATATAGTTTAAAAATAAAATAACCGGAACGTAAGTGAACTTCAACATGTTTCTGGAACATGGTCCATTGTCTATCAAAAGTTTTGAAAATTTAAGAAAAGTTAAAGTAGATCTTAATTACATCCAATTCTCAGTTAAATTATACATGCACGGAAGGCAGTCTCATAAAAGGCACGTTAGGCGTAAAAACTAATTTTTGTTTCATGAAAAATGCCCCAAAAATTAGGGTAGGTAGGTAGGGATTTATTTATTTTTGTAATTAATTTTTTCATTTGGTTAATAGTCAACGTAAAGATGCTAAAACTGAATATATGTTCAAATCATACTAGTAATATCCTCAAACATTGTTTTGAAGTGGATGCTTTCAAAACGAAACACTTATTCATAAAAAAGCACATTTAATTATTTGAAAAAAGTAAATACAACAAAAAATAGCTGACAAACTCAATAATTTGTTTCAGGGTTAGATAATATTTTTTACTGTAGGTCGGGTAACATGAAACAAACGTATCTTTAAAGGAACCTGTTCACATATTGACAACTTGACAATTTTCAAATGTTTTGACATATATCCGCAAAAGGAAAATACAATATATACAGCCAAGTGAAATAACACTACTGACAAAGAATTATATAAGGAATATGGTGTAGTTTACAAAAAAAATTCAAATGAAATGGATAAAATTAAATAGCTTTTGTAAAGCGTTTCATCGATATTTTGGAAACACGTGTATCACTTACATATGTATCAAATTCGACACTATAATTGGAAGTAGGAATGTTCGAGTGGTTAAAGCCACTAATTTTCAATCCCGGGGAAGACATATCCTTCAATGTTTTTGTTGTTAACGGTATATTCACTCATTCTCACTTTTCGGGCCGAAAAGCTTAACATAAATATGAAATTTATGACTTCTCATTTCAATACAAATGTATGTTTAATATGAAAATGAAACTTATCTATGTTGAGTTTTAATGGCCATATTGTAAAAGCTTTATTTTTGGCTGTAGTACGCTGTCAACATATGCATGATTTTTACTTATGTATTTTACGTGACAGTGATACCAGCCTAATGACAGATTCCGATTATGATAAAAACTAACATAAGAGATGAACTTTTTTGTATTCATGAACTTATAAACACAGCAATTTCTATTATTTAACTTCTTGAAAACATTTAACTGATAACATTGCCGAACAATGGACACTTAAAATGGAAAATTGGGCGGAAGAAACAGTAATTTCTTGCATTGTTGTCTTTTGTTTTTCTTATATATTCTCACACCTAAAATAAAGCGTAAATACAGAGTCAAATATAATTGTAGTGCTCACAAAACCTTTATAAATCCTAAAGCAGACATAACAGAGCTCAACTGATATAAGACCATTTTACATGATTTTTTGTTATAACATGTGATTTTGTCACGTAAATTGTTTTAAACAGGTAATACATGTACAAGTCCGTACTTCAGCAGAAAATGGGTTAATCTATCGTAAATGTGGGGAAAATAACTTGCAAATATAAACATTTGTAGAAAAATAAAGATTACAATTGACATAGAAACGTTACAATGCTCAATCCAAACCAATGGTCACGTAATATTAAATGAACTCAACTGTTACATTTAACCGACATCACATGTGGTAAAATTCAACTAACTTTGTCAAGATTTCAGCTATTTTATCCCTGTCTTTCTCAATATACGTTTATGTTATTGGATAAACATACTTATTTAAACATAATAAGTGGGGTATGTTGATAAAGGACACTTTTAATTAATTCAAAAGAGTTTCTGATATATATTTTTGGTTTCATTTATAACAAATACATTGTGCTTATAAAACAAGGTGCCGTCATAACTCTTTTATGTGGAAATACACAGTTTGTGATAGCTATTGTACCTGTGACATGTATTTTACCGAAAAAATGAGACTGAGTGAGTATATGTGTTTTTTGTTAGTCTAGCAGCTTTAGGCTTTGCAGTTAAGACCTTAAATGATCTTTTACAAAAAAAGGAAATCAGTGAACATGTCCCTTTAAAGGATTTCTTAAAATATGAAGGCAATGTTGAAATGTTTTTATACCGGTAAAGTTGTTGCGTATGTGTTTGGTTGTTGTGGTTAAGATCATGATAATAAATCATGTATTATAAATAATGAATATACCATATACCAACAGCGTTTGTTGAATGTTGTTTATTTTGATGAGACTGTTCCTGATGATAATGATAATGATGATAACGATGATGATGATGTATATGATGATAATGATGATTATGATGATGATGACGATGAAGATGATGATGATGAAACGGAAGAAGTGAAATATTATAGCGATGACAATGATGGTGATAATGGTGATGATGATGAGGAGGAGGAGGATGAGGAGGATAATGATGATGATGATGATCAAAGGGAAGAAGAAGATCATAGTGATGACCATGAAGATGATAACGATAGTATAGATGCTTTGCTGTTACTGAAGAGAATAATGATAAGGCTATTTAATGATTATTGTGTAATGTTATTTGATGACATTTTGATGTTTGAAAAACAAAAGTCATGTAATAAAACAATGGGTTTATTGTTTTTTTTATTTGTAATCAAATAATATTGTTTACAGGATTGAGGTCGAAGAGATTGGCTATATTATGCGTCATTCTATGTTTTGAGATAAAACTGTCAAGATCAATAAATGGTAATCAATTTGTTATCAACTTTTTGTTTATGAATTAAGAATCGTTAGAATTAATTTGTTTTACTCGCTTTCGTTTCCATTTGTAATTGAAATCTGATACGGATATCATTATTATTTTTATTAGTTGCTGTCGAAGAAGTAGTAGCAGAAGTAGTAGAAGTAGTAGAAGTAGCAGTAGTAATAGTAGTAGTAGTAGTAGAAGTAGTAGTAGTAGTAGTAGTAGTAGTAGTAGAAGTAGTAGTAGTAGTAG